>JABXWE010065119.1:0-11817 GCA_014611495.1 Limonius californicus
TTTGAAAGAGGGGCAGCACGATCGCGCATCGATGTAACCTGCGTAACGGAGAAACTTGCTCCTGAAACAACGTCATGGCATGTGCTTCAAATAGAAAGCTTAAGCGATCATAAGTACATAACGTTCGACTTATCATGAAGTAAACACAAACGTCTCGGTACAAATACATAACGTAAAGAGTGGGTAGTCAAAAGTCTGAGGGAAAATGTATTTGAGGAGAAGATGGAAGATATCCTAAGCACCAATACTATAATAAGCGCAGAGGATTGCATAAAGAATATTGAACAAGCTTGTAATGCAACAATGCCAAAAATACCAAGTAAGAGTAATAAGCGTAAGCAGGTCTACTAGTGGACCGATGAAACTGATAATTTCCGGAGAAAGTGTGTAAAACGCAGAAGGCAACTAATTAGGATAAGAGCGAGATCGACGGCAGAAGAACTACAACAGGCAACACAGGAATACAAAGCCCTGAGAAATAAAATCAAGAGAAAAAAAGAACTTCATTGGCAGAAAACATTCGAAGAGGTAGTGGACAACGTCTGGGGGGATGGTATTAAAATTGCAATAAAACATTTAGGAATTACTCTGACATAAAAGCTGAGACAAAACAACAAATAGCAGAAGCTCTCTTCCCTGACCAGAGCCCTAAAAGTAAACTCTGTCGAGCTATTTACATCCGACGAACTGATGGAAGCTGGTAGCAGGGTTAATGTTAACAAAGCTGGAGACCCGCGTGCCATTCCGCCGAGAGTTGTGAAACTTATGGTAAAGTCTTTCCCTAAATACACACTTGAAGTTTTCAATAATAGGCAGGACAGGAACCACCAGCGTACCGGCCAATGTGCCTCCTAGATACTATGGGAAAACTGTTGGAACAGATGATAGCCAAAAAGCAAACAAAAGAGCTAAATACAAGACCTTTCGGAGCGGCAGCTTGGCTTCAGAAAACAAAAATCTATGGTACATGCCATCGAGATGGTATGTGCGATGTTACTAAAGGAAATGAGGATATCATCCAAAACCAGAAATATGTGTGCGCTAATAACAATAGACGTTAAAACGTTTTTAACTCGGCACCCTAGCAGCAAATAATGGAAGAACTTGAGAGAAGAAGCGTGACACCATACCCAATGAGGATAATAAGGAGCTGCTTGGGCGACCGCCACTTGAAAATAGACGATCGCACGTATAAACAAATAACGGGAAGAGTGCCACAGGGAAGCATCGTCAGACCTAGACTGTGGAACAACGTATTATACGATGGGGTAGTGAGGCTAGAGCTGCCCGAAGGAGCGAAAACAATTGCCTTCGCATACGATTTGACCCTAGTAATGACAGCCAAATCGGAAGAAGACCTGATACACATTGGAAATATCAGCTTGGAGGAAATTTGCTATTGGATGGACGATAGAAAACAAAAGATAGCCCGCGATAAGACAGAATCCGTCATTCTAGGTAGGAAGAAACATGGACCCATAACATTTGTTATCGAAGGAAAGCAAATTATCCCAAAAAAGAGCATCAGATACCTAGGGAGTAACGATAGATGAGAAGCTCAACTTCACTGCACATATCACGCAAGCTGTAAACCAAGCCATCACAGCGGTAATAGCCCTTACTAGGATAATGCCAAGGCAGGGAGGCTCCTCCGAAAATAAAAGAAGACTGTTAGCATCGGTAGCCCATTCAATGGTGCTGTACGCCACACCAATCTGGATCAAGGTCTTGAAAGTCAAGAAGTATAAAAATATGGCAATTAGTATGCAACGTAAAATATGCATAAGAATCTGTAGAGAATATAGAACTATCTCCGCCCAAGCTTCAGGAGTGCTAGGAAGGGTAGTCCCGCTAGACTTTATGGCAGACGAACGTACAAGAACCGGTGGGAAAACCAAGATACAAAAGAAGGAAGAAATAGGGAGCACAATAGACAAATGGCAAGACAGATGGCAAAACAGCACGGAAGATTTATGGCTTCACCGGCTAATACCGAATATAAGGCCATGGTACAATAGGAAGCATGGCGAAATAAGTTTCCATCTAACATAAATTACGTCAGGACACGTCTGCTTCCAAAATTATCTGAAGACGATAGGCAAAATAGAGACCAGAAATGTCTGTACTACGGATACCATAACGAGGGCGCAGAACACGCAATATTTAGATGCAAAATATGGAGCATAGAAAGGGCGGAGATGGAAGACCACATTGGTAGTACTCTAACACCAGAAACCGTGGTAGAAGAGATGCTAGAAAGCGAAGAAAAGTGGAATCACGTGGCACAAACGATTGAAGAGATTATGAAAAGTAAGGAAGACGACGAAAGAATAACAGAGAACAAACCGAATAAGAAGGAGAACAATAAACGTAAATAGACAAACAAAGACAAGTTCATGTCTGAAGAAATGCATACGCGGATTCCGGGACACGAAAGGGAGTAAAGGGGGAGGTTTTTAGTCAGTAGAAATCTGACAATACCGGTCGACACGGGCCAGCAGATGTCTTTCAGAAAATTTTCCTGCTCCACGAAAAAAAAAAAGAAATGAAAAGTCGAATCAAATTTAGCTGTGAGTTTATTTGAATTAGTTAGGCAAGATTTTACGTCGGAAGGCAGTGACAAACCACCGAAGTACTTCTGCCAAGAGCACCTTCTCTGGAGATTAAGTGTATGACACTTCCCGCGGTTCGTAGGCCGCGTTAAACAGTCGGTCCCCTATGTTTGTGTATATTACTGTTCACGCACGTCACAAACATACGAGCCAAAGGACAGTATTGCGAGGCGGGATTAATACTACGAGCAGCGGGCGGGGACATCCTGTTAATAGGATCCACGTCTAATCTAACCGAAAGAATCAATTTTAATGTTTCTGTGGTATTTAAACCATTATAACCGGAGTCATACTAAATAGAATTGTCTGGACTACATTGAGTTAGTTCCAACCAAGTCCGATTGAATTACTTTGTATGTAACTCATTCATTTAAACCGCGCCAGGTTGAATTAATGTTGGCTGGAATAGCCGAAACCGCGTAGGTTCAATCCGGACCAGGTCGCAACGAACATGGT
The DNA here is from genome assembly GCA_014611495.1 of Limonius californicus. Lineage (NCBI taxonomy): Eukaryota > Metazoa > Arthropoda > Insecta > Coleoptera > Elateridae > Limonius > Limonius californicus. Next base: position 3,069 of record JABXWE010065119.1, read on the forward strand.
GATCCCAACCGGAGTAATTTTACTATTAAGGAATTATTTGCTATTATTTTGTTCTAGGTTGGATGAAATATTATGAACCAACCAAAGCGAACTGATTTTCATGTTCGGATTTGAGTTCTAGCGTTCAAGCAGTGCAGATGTATGTGGCGTGACAGATATCGCGTAGTGAACCTCGAATCGATTGATGATCCGGCACGAAAAAGTGCTAGATATTAAACAGAAGCTTTTCGAATTGTTTTTTCTACATCAGAATTGTTTGTAATGTTAATATACATACTGTTTCAAAATTAGTTTGAATGACTGGTGCCGTAAATGCTAGTTTTACCAGCAAACACTCGAGGAAGAAGCAATGTGGTAAATTTGTACCTTTATTAGTACTGCTATGCAATGGACATTTGATTTTGATGAAGCCCGTGTAGCTATATCTGCATTAATGTATTACAAACGAGCGGAAGCAGCTACAAGCAACTAATAATGCTGTCAGCCGTTAACGCTATAACGCTATAATAGAGCATATTACCCTTACAATCAGGAAACACCAGTGTTTACACAACAAAATTCATTTCTACCAACCCCACAGCCCACATTGCACAAAGTTCTTCAACAAAATCAATCAATGCTCCAACAAACACCTACTTTACAATTTTTTTTCTCCCAGTATTCACCATGGACAGCAGACCCGACACAAATATTTATACCTTAACAACAAAATACGCCAGGCAACCAAACAAAATAAAATTCAGGAAACCTCATTAAATATTCGGAAAAGGAAGACATAAAAATAGAAGCTATCCTAATAATAGTTGGCAAAAAATCACAGGAAATAAGCGGAAAACATTAACAAACCGCATCACCCAAGTAACAAGTAACGAACAGCACCCAGTAACAGTTCATCCAAACAAATATTCAGTCCTGGTAGAAAATGATATATCAACCAAGGACGCATACAATGAACAAAAAGCAGCAGCGATGCCCAAAGCACCGTCTATTTTTTTCATGGAGTAATAGATTATAAAAAGATGTCAGAAAATTTACTAGCAATCAGCGACGAATAACAATACACAATTAAAACTTAGTAAATAACGTAGTCAAAATTAATACAAAGAACCCTGATCTGTATTGGAAACTAATGAAATACATACAAGAGATTAATATTATCCACCACACTTACCAAATGACCGAAAATTGCGCATACAGAGTAGTACTGAAACATTAGCATCATAGTACACCAACAATAGATATTATAAATGTCCCCCAAGAATTGCGCATCAAGTACGAAACATAATGAATGTAAAATGGAAGCAGTCCAACGAACCACTTCCTATATTTTTCATAGACCTCGAACCAGCTCCAAATAATAAAAGTTTGTGAAATACATCAATTGCAAAACAAACATGTAGTGGTTGAACCTCCAAGAATAAACAAAGACATTGGGCAAAGTAGTAGATGTCAAAATTACAACCACATAGAAGCTTACTGCGATAGACCATTTACGTGCGTCAAATGTGGCGGCCAGCATGCTTCTAAAATCTGCAAGAAAACGAAAGAACCCCCAGATAATAGTATATTACGCGGCGAACCACATCCAGCCAATTACAGAGGGTGTAGAATGTATCAAGAATTACACAGAACATATCAACCAATCAAACAACCATTAGTCAAAAAACCTCAAACTTTCACAGAACAAAATTTTCTTCTCCTTCCATCGCCAATTTCCTCGCAATCAACCAATACATACACATGCAAACTATTCACAGTCACTAAAAAACCAACCTTCCACTAGCCAAAAATTGCTTACCCCGTCATCAGTAAGATAGTTCAGTAATGGCCAAATTCCTACGAATTGCATTATGGGACGCAAATAATATTTGCAAATAATCAAGGTAGATATTCTACTAGTATCAGAAACGCACTACACAGAAAGAATCTACATAAAAATACCCCAATAGTCTATTTATCATATAGATCACCCGGATGGGACGGTTCATTGAGGAGCGGCAATAATAATTCGAAATTCAATTCCACAGCATGAACTGCCATCGAACAGAAGATACTTCCTGCAAGCTACAATAATTCAAGTTTACAAACTCCCAGCACCGTTAAACATCTCAGCAATATATTGTCCACCAAGACATAACATCACGAAAGAAATGCTACAACCATTATTCGAAATATTGAGCCACAGATTTATGTAGTGGACGGGGATTTCAATGCCAAACGTATCCACTGGGGCTCACGATTACATCAAAGGACGGAGAACTGTACCTTTTCATAAACGACAATCACTACAACATTCTCACCACAGGCAGTCCATCATACTGGCCAACGGACCTTAATAAAATCCCCTACCTTCTAGAATGCTTTATTGTGAAAGGCCTCCCATCAAATTATATGAATATCGGCTCCAACTACGATGTGTCATCCGATCATACTCCAGTGATAGCTAATATAAATGCAACAATAAATTATAAAGAACCTAAACCCACATTCAGCAACCAAAAAACCAGTTGCCATATGAATAAACATCTAATTACAAATCTGAGTCTAAAATCACCATTGGGAATTAAAACGCGTCGCACCACATTTTATAATAACTGTGCAGGAAACAGGTTAGCATTCTACTCCACAACCGAATAAATCATGGAACTAGTCATGGAAGACACAAGCGAGAGCCAGACGGTAACGTACTCTCAACGCTGCAGACAAGACAAGATACAATCAACTAAACCACAAACTAAGAAATAGATTAGATGAAATCCGACACGAAATTTTCCAAACCTACATGAACTCACTATCTGCAGATGACCATTCAGTTTGGACGGCCACCAAAAGTCTTAAGCAACCGCGAGAACTCCTACCACCAATGAAAGACGAAACAGGCATCTGGGCAAGATTGAAGGAAGAAAAAGCGGCAGCATTCGCACAACATTTAGCTGAAGTATTCACACCAAATTCCGAAGAAATTGATCAAAAAATCGAAGAAGAGACCCACTACAAATGTTGCCTGCTATATGAAACTGCACCATTAATGAAATAAACAATGAAGTGAAACCGACCAAAAATTAAAAAATCACTAGGGCAAGATCTCATAACTGGTATCTTATTAAAATTACCAGAGAGGAGGATTCCAGTTCCCACAAATTCTCTTTAATGAAATAATGCGTTGAACATACTGGCCGTTAGAAATTAAATTTGCCCAAATTATCCTCATCTTCAAACCTGGAGAAATATTGTCCTACCTGCCTGAATCGAAAAAAACGAAAACTCACTGCAAGATGAATGGCTACCAATTCACCAGTTTGATTTTCCACTTCGACACTCCACAACAGTGCCATCGCTTAACAAACATAATCCGCACAGTTCGAATAAAAAAAGTATTGCACAACAGTGTTTTTACACGAGAACCAGGGCTTTCGACAGAGTGTGGCACTGAAGCCTATTATACAAAATAAAGAACCTATTTTCGTACGAATATTACCTAATATTCCATTCCTACCTTAGTGATCGCTATTTCCAAACAAAGACTGGTAATGAAGCTTCTGAACTAACACGAATATATTAGATGTTCCTTAAGGCAGCGTTCTGGGGCCTTTACTGTACCTATTATGCACCTACGATCTGCCAAATACTGAACAAAGGCATACGGGAACATTTGCCGATGATATGGCGATCCTTGCTTGCAATGAAGACCCAGCGATAGCACCAACAAGGCTATAAGAACATCTAAATATAATCGAAAAATGGTTGAAGAAATGGAGGATTAAGGTAAACGAAGATAAATAGGTAGACGTCACGTTTACAATAAAGCGGTCGGCATGCCTACCTGTCACCCTTAACAACAAACCAATCCCCCAAACAAATTATGCAAAATACCTGGGGCTACATTTACATAGACGCTTGACATGGAAGCTGCGTATGACCAAGAAACGCAAACAGATGCATTTAAAAATAAAAAACATATACTGGCTAATTGGCTAGAAAGTCATACTGACTATAGAAAACAAAATATTACAGTATAAAGCCATAATCCGTCCTATCTGGTCGTACGGCTGTGAACTTTGGAGAATGTACAAGCAGGCCAACCATAGTCATAATTCAACATAATCCAGTTGAAAACCCTGAGAAGCCTATCCGACCCGACATGGTTTTTGTCGAACCAGACACTTTACACCTAATTCACGATTCCATATCTTTGAGAGATAATTAAATAAAAAGCTATGAAACACTACCACGCCTCAGAATTCCATCCCAACGAAATACTCCACTCACTAAATGTAAAACCTCAAGTAAAAGATTGAAGAGAAAATGGCCGAAAGACTTACCCGAATAAATAAAGGGTGTCTTGTCTCACGTCAATTTATACATACTATTAGCTTATAGATTGTTTATATTTATTCAGATTGCTAATAAACAATTTAACAAAAACATTTTTTTCATGTTGGTAATTTACTCAAACGAGGGCGAGCAGACCAATATTTCATTACTTTAAAATCATTTTTTGTCGGTTCTTGTAAAACACCCATAAAAAAGGAACATTGTATAATTGAAGCAAACATTCAATCAATCTCTCATAAAACTTTATTTTACAATATACTTATCTAAAATGTCTTGTATGGTGGCGATTTGTAGAAATCCAAGTCAACATTGCGATATCTCTACAAAATATGTTACTCACCTATCGTAACACAAACATCTAAGTTTCCATAACAAGGCTCCACGATAGCTGCCGATACATCAAAATTGTTGCCACATTTTTCAGATTTGGCGGAAGTACAGCCATAACATTCCAAGCATTGCCCTTGAAACAAAAGTCAAAAATATCTATGTATGTAAAGCTAACATAAATATTATTTATTAATTCTCCTATTCCCAAGACATTCCAATTATTGCAACACAAACGGAAATGGGAGAAATAGTTTAGGACTAGGAACTGTGAGTTAAACGTAGTAGATTTAATGAAATAAATATATATTATATAATTTATTTGATATAAATTACTTACCGATTTGCACTAATACTAGGAAAACCACCAAGAGGGAAACGAATCGAACACCCTTTGTTGCAAATATCATTTCGGCTGAGTATATTGTTATCTGATTTTACAGCAAATTGCTCTCTGCAATTGACGCGCAGTCGAACGTTAATATCCGTCGACATCAACAAGTAGCTTTATTTTATCAGACAAACCCTATTGCTTCATAGTTTATTTAATTACCTTATCGAAAACGGAACCCACATTGATACCAATTTAAATGAAGTATAAATTCGTAGTTCACTTAGTTTATTGGGATTCACCAGGAAACAATTACACTACTAAATATTCCAAAATCAGTTTTTATGAAAATACTGTAAAAATTTATATTATTGTTGTATTGTTTTAATAGGTCTCCGGTAAAAGTTCCGCAGGAAAAAGTTCCGCGAAAAAAGTGCCGCGGGGAAAAAGTTCCGCAGGAAAAAGTTTCGCAGGAAGAAGTTCCGCCGAAAAAGTGCCGCGGGGAAAAAGTTCCGCAGGAAAAGGTCCCGCCGCAGAAAAGTTAAAAATGTGTGTGCCTATTGACTGTATTTGAACTGTCCAAAATGAAATTTGTAAAATAATAAGCTAAACAATGACATTAAAGTAAGTTTGTAATTTAAATAGGTTCTTAACTGATCCCCATTATTAACAGCTATTTATTTACGTTATTTTATAAATACAAATCCTTTAATGTATTACTATTATTCCTCTTGTTACAATTCTTAGAAAATGTATACAAACTTATTTGAAGGGATAAAATAATTTAAATGTATAATTACAATAATTACTAATTCTACCAAATGGACCCTATTATTTCGCATATAAGCGAGCCCGGCAAATTCGTCCATCTTCATCTTTTTTATTTGTACCGTTTGGTCAAAAGTGTTGCTGCTTGTTTAAATTATAGAGCTTATTAAAAGTAACATAGACAAAAACCAAAACTCTGCTTCGCTTGATATATGTACAACTATGACAGAACTTATACTAGTCATGTGAGCTGGCGTTGTAACAAACGTAAATCATTTAAGGTAAGACATTAGTAATAATTAATATTTATATACCTATTTTTAAATACATATAGTCTGTAGTGTAAGTTGCGTTTTTTATGAATAAAACATTGTGAACTTTTTCCTGCGGAACCTTTTCCTGCGGAACTTTTTCCTGCGGAACTTTTTCCTGCGGAACTTTTTCCCCGTGGCACTTTTTTCGCGGAACTTTTTCCGGCGGAACTTTTTCTTGCGGAACTTTTTCCTGGATTCGTTTTAATAGTATGACAGTTACTGGATGTTTCGCGTTGGCATACTATTGTAAAAAAATGCGGATTGAAGCACGTGCAAATTCTGCATTCAGAAGAAACCGAGAAAATGTCTTCAGATACAAAGTTTCCCAAGTATTTTCTTAATAACCGCGTTAACAGTACAAAGTCAGTATGTAGATCAATACTTTATGAAAACCATTTATGTGTTTGAATTATTAATATTAACGGCAACAAATAGGTCGCACATTATACTGGCGCTGTATAAACCCTGGTACTTCAAAGTACATATACAGTAATTTAACCATTTTAAGGTTTGTTCAAATGGTTCCACTATTATGTTAGGAGCGTATTTATTGAACGTTTTCATTCAACTCGCAAACCTTCACATATTACTTGTATACTCATCGTTTCACTCCGTTGAACGGGCAGTTTACTGCTAACACTTGGATTGAATAATTAACCCTTTGATCCGCTAAGGTGAGAGTTAACATTCACATAATTTATTATCCATTAGATAAATACTTTTGTTTTAATACCGCTTGAACGTCTGAAAACCAGTTGCACAGGCGCATTCTCGAAAAAGTCAATAGGGGAGGAATACCCTCCACCTATGTCTCTGTGACACACGTTGAATTGCCTAGAAAGTATATGTCATGGGATTTTGGGGCCTACGACCACGATTGGCAATTATGTGCTCCCTAAGATAGCAATAGAGGAGGAATACCATTCACCTATGTCGCTGCGACACACATTGAAAACCCTAGAACGCATATGTTACATAATTTCGGGGCCTAAGGCACCGATTTGCAAATTTTACTCCCTAAGATGCCAATAGGGGAGGAATACCATCCACCTATATAACTGAGACACCTTGAATTGCCTAGATCGTATACGTCACAGAATCGGGGCCTAGGAACCCGATTTGCAATTTCTGCTCCCTAAAGTGCCAATAGGGGAGGAATACCATCCACCTATGTCTCTGCGACATACGTTGAATTATCTAGATCGTAAATGTTACAGGATTTTATGGCCTGCGGCCCCGTTTTGCAATTCTGTGTTCCCTAAGATGCCAGTAGGGGATGAATACCATCCACTTATGTCACTGCGACATACCTTGAATTGCCTAGATCCTATATGTGACAGGATTTTGAGGCCTACGGCCCTGATTTCTAATTCTGTGTTCCTAAGGTGCCAATAGGGGAGGAATACCATACACCTATGTCTCTGCGACACACATTGAAAAACCTAGAACGTATATGTCACAGAATTTCGGGGCCTACGGCCCCGATTTGCAATTTTTGCTCTCAAGGTTTCACTCCGTTGAACAGGCAATTTACTGCTAACACTTGGATCGAATAATTAACACTTTGATCCGCTCAGGTGATTGTTAACTTTCACATCATTTAACAGGTAGAGAAACAAAATAGCCAAATTAATGTTTTTAATAATTCTCCATTCGGAGGTAGTAGTCAGATTTACATTTTAAAAATTTTTACGTTTCGCCCAGAATTGTAGGCTTCTTCAGAAATCTTTAAAGAAAAATAACAAAACAAAATTAGGTTAATGAACGTATTATAGTAATAAGTAGAGCTGGGATTTTAGTTTAAAACCTTTTTACATAGGATTCAGATATTATGTTTCTAATCATTTCAAAATCCGTTTTGTGCAATTTACTTTCATATAAACCCAATTTGTTATCACCTGTTTTACCTATTTCGTTCATATCTGAATAATACCTAGGTTTTTAAGTTTATTAACCTATATTTCATTTTGAAGAACTTATAAACCCAATTTGATATCACCCATTTTACCTATTTCGTTCATATATGAATAATACCTAGGTTTTTAAGTTTATTAACTTATATTCCACTTTGAAGAACTTCATTTTCATTTTTAATAATAATATTTCCGAAATATTTTAATGTGGAAACTGCTTAAACTTGAAATATAGCTTAAAAGCTCTTCTGCGGTAAATGAAACACCGCCACGATTCCATACCGTTGTATGTCAGTTCGTGTCCAAAAAATGCCCATAACATGGGCACATAACATAATAAAGAGGATAATACGCGTGAAGGAATGGATAAAAGGCAAAGAAACGGTATTTCGTGTGGATGGTGACCAGATATTTTGTCGTGTTTGTTCAAAACTGCTAGGTATTGAGGGTACTGAAAAAGTAAGGTTAAGTTTTCGTGTAGTAATGTGAATTTTCTTATGATATCCTTTCCAACAAAAATCACATTTATCTCAACATGAAGAGAGCAAAAATCATAAGGAAGCTATTGAGAAAACTGAAAAGCAGCTACAGGTCAATGAATCGCGATCTTCAAATGAAACCTCAGTTTTCTATTTGGACATGTGTAAGGCGTTTGTATCTGCACATTTACCGTAGGCCAAGTTGGATTGTCCACAATTTAAAGAATTTTGCAAAAGTGTTGTGGTAGAGCTATTCCAGATAGAACGACTTTAGCAAAACAT
>JABXWE010065121.1:0-15394 GCA_014611495.1 Limonius californicus
TTTTAGAAAAATATTTTTTTTATTCTAACGGTTGTTATTTGTTTGCGCCAAAGAATCTTTTTCCGCGAAAATAAAAAAATCGATTTTTTATGCCCTACAAAATATAATTTCCAGGGACTTCGAAAATTTTACCTCGGTAGCAATAGCGATTGGTACTAGTTAGACCGCGCGACGGCCTAGCGGTACGGACAGCCCGGTTGGTTCAGAACCATTGCCATACTGTCGCGCTACATTCATTTCTTTAACCGGTATTACAACAACAAGTTATAAATTATTTATCAAAATTTTGTATTTAATACTTAATTTTCGAAATCGAGATTTTAACGGAAATATCCGTTTTGGGTCTCTAGGAATCCAAAAAAGTGGTTTTTTAAAAAATGTCTGTCTGTTATAAAATCACAGCAAACTCAATTTGCAGTCACAATATCACGTATATAGTAGAGAATGAAGTATGCCTGGTTGCATACTAAAAGGAAAAGGGGCACCGCAGATATTTGGCGGGACTTCTTACAAGCCTTGTAAGTCTATTCGTTACGAGGCAAGGTTTTAGGATAGCGCTTGAACAACCGTTTTGAGGAAAATAACTCTACTGTTGAATAAAGATGATATGAACAGTTTCCAGTATGGGAAAGTCCAGGGAGGCAGTCGCGTCCACTTATTTCCTTTTGTCCTTCTGGACAATGTTCGTCCCACAGATTCATTATTTTATATATTTCTTCCTTACTCAGAGCAGTTGAACTTTGCTTCCTCTTTTCGGGAAGACTGAAGCTGCTCTCGTTTCTCATTTTTTACAGCCCTTGCTTATTTGAATTCAATGTCTGCAAATGGATTGCATTTTCGGGCGTACTCTTTATAGTCTTTCTCTTGAAGGAGTTTTGCAGTAACATTCCACGTAGTCTTTATAACGCATTCTTTATAATCTTTACCATCAGCTATCTTCATATTGAAACCCCAATCTTTCATGACTAATCCAAGCTCTTGATTTGAAGTAGTTTCAAGAAGTTTATAATGTTGCTCTTTTAAAAATATTTCGAACTGTTTCCATATTGCCTTTTGGTTATTAATTGTACTTCTCGGAGTAACACTCTGTGCAGTTTTTTTTCATATTTTCTGAAGATTCTTGACCAAATATTGCCATTTTAAAACGACGCTGTGTTAAGAAAACTCGAAAATAATATGACAGTGACAGTTGTCAAGTTAGAAATTTCAACACTACCATTCACCGCATAGTTGATTGAAAGTAAGGCGCATACTTATCAGTTTGTATGTTTGTTTGTTTTATTAACGTCGGCCTATTTCTGCTACTATGGCTAACCACCGACGCCAGGGAGCGATCCTACCACACCTGGAAATTTAGCCTGTTTAAGGGTTCTTTTGACGTGCCCAACAACACTTGGACACGAGGCCTACGATTTTACTTGCTATCCGAGAACAAGGGCTGTTTTAGCGTTTTTTGTTGCTCAGAAAAAAACCACCGACCTCGGCGTCCGGATTCGAACCCGGGACAGCTGCGTGAAAGGCATACGGCCAACCTATTCGCGCTACCGGCGCCGGTACTTAACAGTTATTAGAAAAGCTGGGTAGTTTTTTATCATTGAAGATGACACATAATTAGTCGATTTCTAAAATTGAAGAAATGTCATTGTTGTTAGAATAGGCGCGTATATATCTATGAAAATACTCATAAGCATGTTATATCGCAGCAAAAAATTGCAGGAAAATATTTTTTTATACAAGCAACCCACTTATACAATTCCCCAGACAGATACCTTAATTGTAAGGAAATCCTCCAAAAAAATAATGTCCAGAAGAGTACCCTTCATAAACGATGTACACCAAAAAAATATCCCTAGTAAAAATAAACACACCGCCAAAAAGGAAAATACTCCCGTTAAAATTATCAATGAACAAGAATTATCCGTAACAATTCTCTAGAGAATAATCTCTACAAAAGATATACCTCTGGAAAAAGTGCTACAAAATAGTTTTTCTGCAAATAGTTTCGAAAAATGTTCCCGACATAACATAACTCCGAAGACTCTCTACTCTTTTAATATACCTCACCAGAAAAGAAATTTCAAGCATATTTTCAAATGAAGAATAACTTTATATTTAATGTCCATTATTATAATAGGACATTTGTTATTTTTACAACACATAAAACGTAGTAATATTTTTTTAAAGTCCGTTTTAAGTTTTCTTGTGCAACGTTATCACAGAAACTAATACTTACAATTGATTTACAAATTAGATAATATTTTACTGGAATCTTTTCCATAGGTGTTTTGCGTAGGGACCTTGACGGGGTAGTGCGAACAAGCTCTGTCAGTCGAGGTCACAGTGAAATGCGGCTCAATCAGCCGCAGGGTGAAAACCCGGCTGAAACGACTGTATTTCACTTAGTTAAGTTTAGGATGTTGCACGAATGGCTAGTATGTAAGGGACGCCCGCACCCTTTATTTAGTTAAATATTTTCACATTATTACAAACTGCCACTCCTTAGCAACATAATGCAGACGATCTTAGTGGCAAAATTTAAATAATTTTCTTGAAATCAGAACAATGCCAAGCCCCTGATACACATTAATTTTGTAAGATACTACACGCATTGGCTTTTACATTCGCTGCAGTTCGGTTTCTAGTGTTCAGATAGTCGCCACTAATCCCCGGAAAGGAAAGAAAAAAGAATATAGTGGTTTGCTAACGTCTTTTTTTCTTCTTCTGTGTAGGCCAAAGGTCTGTTAATTACCTACAATGGAGTAGCTTCTGAAACCCCTCTTTGCACGTATGCCCTTCAGAAGGCTAGCATAACCCGTCAAATAGAGAAGAGAAGTTCCACTTCATGGTTTACGATTGTCAGAGGTGTTCGTATGACAACCGGGACCGACGGTTTTTCGTACCCTCCGAAGCACGACTGGTTGTATATGCCACTATATTGGTTCACCCATTCCACCCAGTATTGACCAGCGCGGACAATTCTACACTACGAATACCGTTTGCTGATGTAAAAAGATATATTTAATTTTGAATTGCCAGGTCGGTTTAGGATTCCCTTAAGGGTAAATATTTACAACTCTGAAACGAAACGTTTTTGAGTATAGATAAGTTTAGTTAAACGTTAAAACATAGCATTCCGCATCAGTATATTAGCATTGCGGGTATTTAAATTGCACGAAACGGTGTTTGGTTACTGAGATTTTATGATAGAACCAGCCATTCCACGAATGTAAAAAGAGTGTCCAAAGATTAGTACAAATTAATTCTAGTTCCACCTGAAAGAGAATAATCCACAACTCGCATTACAGACGGCTGCATTGCTAATTATTTTCGCTCGGAATAGATTAAACCTTTAATGACAAAAGTAAATTTAATCACGCTGTAACGGAAAGGCCATAAAGTAGACTTAATGTTTTTTTGCTGGGTTGCGGCTCGCGTATGAGATATTACAACAATGTATAAAAAACTGAATTTTTACCTACCGTAGGTTGGAATCATAAACGAATATTCAATCGGCAGCGGCTCATGATTGGACAGCCAGGAGTTTTACGATCTACAACACCGAGTGTCGGGGCTATAAAAGGGGTAGTTTGTCAGCGGTCGATAAGGCAGTATACAGTAGAAATTAAAATTCTGGAGACCGACCGCACTCGTATAATTTACACAACAGTGGGTTTCGTCTTCCTTTAAGGATTCATAGTAAACAAATTGAAACTTTTATGGGTTTCTCAAACTCAGAAAATAAATGTCCTCTAAGGTAGTTGCTTATAAAGATTCAATATACAAAAATTAAATCTACTGTGGAAAAGAAATATTAAATTTATCAGCAAAATTACGCATTCAAAATTTCTATGGGGACGAACTGATATTTTATGTCTACAATTTTGAGAGTTCGTTGTTAAATGAACTACTGGCATTGGTCGAATGACGCCTTACGTTGTTACAAACCATCTGAAAATTATTTAGTGTCTTATTGCGTTTTTCATACAACCATGTACAGTAAAGACGAAGAAGTGGAAATTCGAATGTAGTAGCAGAATGGTAACAGCTTATGAACTGTGAGAGACTCATTTTCAGTAAAATATCCGGAAAGACTTATTCCTTGTATTCGAACCATACAAACAATTGTTAGAAAATTTAAATCAGAGGGATGCGTAATAAATTCCAATAAAATAAGAACTAAAAGCAATCACGTTTTAACCGAAGAAATGAAATTAAATATTTTATGCTACGTTGAAGGAAACCCCGGAGTATCACTACGAGAAATAGGTTTACATTTTAATGTTTCTAAAACGTCGGTATTTATAACACTAAAAGAATTTAAATAGAAATCGTACAAATTTTCTTATCACCAACAACTATTCGATGAAAACAAAGAAAATAGAACAATCTTTTGAGAAACATTCTTTAATTTGCTAAGTGAACATGAATATATTTTAAATAATAAGTTTTTAGTGATGAAGCAACTTTCACAATAAATGGTGAAGTCAATTCACAAAATTTTCGGTGTGTATTGTAATTCCTCATCTATCCACTATCCATTATTCTGCTAATCTTATTCCTTAGATATTGGTCTCGCACTAACCGCCATTTACAACACTTAACTCACAGTCAATACACTGGGAACGTTAATGTATGGCTGGGAATAGTTGAAAATAAGCTTATCGGTCCATATTTTATTGATGGCAATCTCAATACAACCAAATTTTTAGAGCTATTAAGGAACGACATCATTCCGGCAATAGAAAACTTAAATATCGATGACCCGGGTTTTCGTTGGACGGAGTCCCTACGCATTTTACGAATGCTATAACAAACTTTCTAAACGACAGGTTTCCACCGCATCGAAGTTTTGGGCCCTTGATGTTAACTCCATTCTATTCAGTCTTCAGGGGCGTGCCTGCGGATTTTTCCCGCGTCTCGCTGTTCAAGGTAAAGAACTAAGTTTTCTTGCGCTTTGAAGAAAGAACCCTTTTTCGCGTCAGCTTGGAAAATTTCAAGGGATGACCTTTTTTATGTAACAAGAAGCGACCCTTCAGTCGCCTACTGTCCTTTTATTGTGTACTACAAAGTGTAGAGTAATTTTTTTTATATACTGTCATTCCTGTAGGCGCCTGCGTCACTGGCCACGTAGGTGTTTGGAAAATGTAAATAACGTACACCAGCGGCGGCGAGTTTTTTGTCTTGAACGTTCAAACTAAAAGCTTGTAATATAGAACTATAAAATCACCATTTGCTGTCATTCTTTTGTACTTTCGTCATTTCTAATAATTTAATTATATGTGTGTTACAATTTAAATGCCTCTTTTATTATTGTGCATTCTGTATTTGTGTGTGTACGAATTTTGCAAGCTTTATAAACAGGAGGAAGGCACAATAAAGGTGAGTCCGATTCCCGTAAGCTGCTAGCCTCTAGGCCTTCCACCAGGACCTACAATCAGCTGTATTTGGCAGGTAGCGCCCACCAATTTTGGCCAGCTCTGTACACAACCAGGAAGATTTCCTCCCGTAAGCGATTTCCGTGAACTCCCCCTACTCCTCTGAGCTAAGCTATAGGCTTTTTTCCACCTATCCGGTTACGGGTGACGGAAAAGCTTGTTTGGCCAATAACATTTGTTTCTAACAGTATGTGTAAAACAAAGAAATTAAACAAGGAAAGTAAGTTATCGGTTCAGATATTAGTCAATACAGTCGCTTAAAAGTATTAGTCCTACTATACCGCTTCCAGCAATATTGCGTATAAATATTTCTGAAATCCTTCAAAGTCACTGTGTAGTTCTGAACAACTCTTTGGCATACTATAAGCGAAAATTAATATTAAAGGATTTCGAAGAACGTTCCTCTGAGTTAATTTAATTAATGTAATTGCGGCAAGTTCTGCGTCTATAAACCCTTACGAAAATGTCTTTCGATTTAAACAGCTATGCCATCCCACACTGCACATAAAACACGATATCCCTGCGAAGTACCTAATACAAAACATCGACGACGCGTAAAAGGAGAAAACACATTATTAAATTTATGCCATTCCGCCACAATAAAATACATCAAAATGTTGGCTTTATTGCTTAATCAAACAATGCGACAGAAAAACAGCAACCACCGTTTTTCTCCAAAAACACAACTCCATTGTGGGGAAACCCCATTGTTAGTAAAACAATTGGTTGCCAACGGTCGGTATAAGCAGTCCATACTTACCAACGTTTCAAAACTTGGAATGTGTACACAATTACTTGTAGATTTCCTGTTTCCTTTGTATATCCACCAACAGCAGCCCCGTCCGCATTGTGCCACGAACTAAGCTATTGTATATTCCTTATAAATTACTTATTGATTTTACTCCCTCACCGGCCGCCAGTGGCTAACTACACTCTTAGTTAAAGTGCTAGTGTTTGCAGTAACGATACTACGCGAGTGAAACTGAAGCCATACATGCACGTTTTAAAATTACTACGTAATCTGTCAACGGATAAAGGAATTTTGGTCTTAATAACCACTTTGACAAATTATTATTAAGCGGAAGGAGCCGCTGCACACTCGAGTTAAAATAATTAGTGTCTCAAAAATAATACTTAAAAATTCATGAGCAAAAATGCTAGCGGTTCTTGGCCCTTACGATCTCCAGGCTTCACGCCTTAGAATTTGATAATCTCATTAATACAGAAAAAACAATCTGTAACTGCTTGTTGAGAAAAATCACATGATACCAACTACGAGTATTTTTAATTTTGTGCAAATCATCCAAAATATCTATTATCAAAATAAATTACAGCGAAATGTTTAAAATTTCATTTGTGCACAGGATGTCTCACAATTGACACCTGTGCTTTGGGATTTGGTTTAGGGGGCTAAGACAAACCAAACATTAGGAGTGAAAATTTTTCGATTGTTCTTTCTTATCAAGTTATTGATAAAAAAGTATTATGTAGGACGTCAACCTATACTAAGCGTCGAGCAAGAAAAGGAAGTTCTATAATTTATTGGAGCGGAACCCAGTACAAGCCCTAGAATGGTGTCGCTTTAAACTTTCGAAAAAATAAAATCCACAGATTATTAAGGAGAAATAGTCTGCATCCATTTCGGTATCACCAAGTTTTACCTGACGGGGATATGGAGCTGCGAGTTAATTTTTGTAGATGGTTGTTGTATAACGTAAACAATGACACACACTTCATTTAAAAGATTCTGTGGAGTGATAAATCAACGTTTATTGCGATGGGTATCATTAATACTTATAACCTGCATGAATGAAGGGATGAAAACCCCCATTGAATACGCAAAAGATCTTATCAAAGACGATGGTCAGTAAACATTTGGGATTGGATATTAAATAATAGTGTAATTGGTCCACGCAGTCTACTTTCAGTCTTATAGCTTTTAAATTTTTAATTGAAAATGTATCACTGCCACTGCCCCATTAAGCTCCATTAGCAGTGAGATTATATTGTTGGTTCCAACATGGTAGTGCATCGTCACATTATGGAATACAAGTGAAAAATTATTTGAATGCAAATTTCTCTGAAATGTGGATTGGAAGAGGGGTACCCGTACCTTTGCATCTTAGATCACTAGATCTGAATCCGTTACTTAATTTTCTGCGGTCATTTAAAAGAAAACATTTACCACTAACTTGTTGTGAATCTTGAAGCTCTGCTATAGTTCATCTCACGTAGCTTAGCCAGTATAAGATTAAAATTTGAAAGTAGGAGAAATTTTACCGGCTCGTTTATAGGACTTAAGCTACGACGTTCAAGCGCGTGTTTACAGTTGTTCTAACCGTTGTTTACCTGCCTGCAAGATTTAAGAAGAACGTGTTTTATATTTGAGCACAGTTAATCGATGCTGTGATCTCAAACAAGTACCGAGTTTAATCGTTCGCCATAACTCCAAACTTATATGGAATCACCCATTATTTCTTACTAGGGGACCTCGGTGGTCTAGTGCGAGAATGCATTGGCCACTCGAGGTCACAGCAAATGCGGTCGCTTCGTTGGGGCGATCGAATCCCGATTGGGGCGACCGCATTTGCTTAGTTAAGTTTAGGGTGCATGTTGCATGAATGTTTAGTATGTAAGGGACGCCCCCACCCCTTGAAGTAATGCGAAAGCGGTTCCGGGGGGAGAACGGTAGTATGAATGAGTGGTAAAAAAAGTATTTCTTACTAATAATAAGAAATTTATGAGAACCTGTTATGCAGATCAGTGATAAAGGTTTTTTTTGGAAATAATATAACTAATTGATAGAAGTTGATTACGTGCACATTGAAAAATTTTGTTATTTGTGTCTAGTTGTAAAATCGAAGTGTCAAAGTAAATTTAACTTTGTGTTCAAAGATGGTAATATGCCCAACGTAGGTTTGTCAGATGTTCAGAGGGGAAGAATTGTTGCTCTTGTTGAGCAGGAAATGTGACAAAGGCAAATCGCAGCAACAGTGGGCGTCTGGAAGGGCGTTGTCTCAAAAACCTTATGCAAGAGTTTTAGAATTGGAAACGCTCAAGAACAGGCCTAGACAAAGTCGTCGCAGAGTAACTAGTGATCGACAAGACCGGTTTTTAATTCAAATAGCTAGAAGAAATCCAACCTCTTCTCATCCGGAGCTCCAAAGGCAACTTTTGCAGGCTACAAGTGTTGGTATTTCAGTTGAAACAATATGAAAAAGACTTCGTGCCCGAAATTTATTTAGAATGAGACAGTTAAGGGTTGCCGAGTTATCCAGGCAGAACAAAATTGATCGGCTAAATTGGTGTCTGGAACACTAGAACTGGACAATTGAAGACTGGTAAAATATCTTTTTCAGATGAAACCACAATTGGTCTGAGATCAGATGACCTTCGAATTCGGGCTTTAAGAGGTCCAGGCAGATAAGCTAAAGTGCAAACTACCAGATCTGTACTAAGATATATAGGAGGAACTGTAATGTTTTAGAGAGGTATCATAATGGAAGAAAATACTTAATCCCATTAATTCCATTGAGCATGTGTGGGACTTCAATAAAAGAAGGATTAGTGTTCGAAGGGATAATCCAGGAAATGTGGATCAGTTCATTCAAGCCGCTTTTGGAGAATGGTCAAACTTACCTCAAGAACAAGTTGACAATTTGATTAGAAGCATTCCCCGTCGGATTGAAGATTGTATTAGGCCTGCAGGTGGCAACACCTATTACTATTATAATGAAAAACAAGTTTCTATTTTTCACTAATCAACCATTCCAATTCTTTAATTTTTACATTTTTAGTGCGTTTTTGTTAATTTCAAGCATTTGTTACATTTTTTTTATTGCTAATAATTAAACTGGTTTGGTATAAAGTGCCTTTCATTTTCCATTAACAAAACTTTAGTACCTAGTACCACTTAACAAAATCGGAAGTACTAGGTGATTCCATATAAGTTTGGGTGTGTGTATATTTAACATTCATGTTTACAATCATTTTAAATATTTATAAAAATTATTTATAAGGAAACATGTGCTCATTTACAATATTCACAAAAATGTATATATTTACAGAAATACTTTACGTACAATACATACATTATACATCGTCATCCTCCCCCGTATCTCCCGCCCCTAAATTTATTATTATTGGATTTATTTCGGTTGCCACCTTTTTCCCGATCCCACCAACTCAAATTTTTCTTTTCGTTTCGGTAAATAAGTTTTCGACACACTTCTGCAGAAACTTTTAAGATTAGTTCCACGTAGTAAGTACCTTATCGTCTCCATACCCGTCCCTACCCATGTGTGACTTATAATATTGTTTTCCCAAACTTCTTCAATTGCATTAAATTGACAAAGGTATGGTGGTAAAGCCGGCCTCGGTGGTCGAGTGGTTAGCGCATTTGCCTTTAGATCTGAGGGACGCGGCATCAAACCTGGTTGAGGTCGGCGAGATTTTTCTAGCGGGAAAAAATCTGAAAATGCGCCTTCTGTCGGATAAGAAGTAAAGCCGTAGGTCCCGTGCCACTGCGATGTGTGACACGTTAAAAATCACTACTGGAGTTGGAATTACCCCAGATAGGCAAAATTCTTAGTTACGGTGTAAAATGGGCCAAATGTGGCCTAAGTGCATAGAGATGCTTGGAAAACCGCGTCCTAGATCTCGCTCTTTCAAATACAATACAGTACAATGGTGATAAACCACTAACAAGGCAAAACAACCTTGATGATGGCAAGAAGAGCCTTTGGAAATAAATGGGGATTAAAACCAAAAATGGTACATTGGCTTTACACAACGGTGATAAGACCGACAATAACCTATGGCTCACTAGTATGGTGGCCCAAGGTAAATCAAAGACAAACAATAAACCAGCTTCCTAGCGTACAAAGACTGGCTTGTCTCTGCATAATTGGAGCATTCAGAAGCACTCCGACAGCAGCACTAGAAGCTCTCCTGCAACTTCCTCCTCTTGACATAATAATCAAAGGTGAGGCGTGTATGGGAGCGTATCGCCTAAACTGCACGGGTAATTGGAGAAGCACCCAATACACATAGGGACACTCCAAAATAATAAATGTGGTATCTAACCCAAAATTAAAAATGGGAACGGACTACATGCCAACAAAATACTCCTTTCACAAACCCTTCGAAGTACGGATAAACCGTGAAGAATGGGATCAAGGGGAACCACCAGACTTGCTAAAAAGCTTAGTGTGGTACACAGACGGTTCACGCACGAGCAACGGAACCGGAGCTGGCGCATACGGCAGCAGGCCAAGATATAGTACTTCCATATCTTTGGGCCAAAATGCCACAATATTCAAAGCTGAAACCAAGCAATTCTAGCAGCAATAGAAGAGAACATAAGAAGGGGCTATACAAACAAAACCATCCTTATTATCTCTGACAGTCAGGCAGCTTTGAAAGCACTGAACTCAAACCAGATCAAGTCAAAACTCGTCTGGAACTGCCTTCGTAGTCCCCTAACACTGGCAAACTCTAAAAAGGTAAAAGTTGTGTGGGTGCCAGGGCACAGAGGCATAGAAGGAAATGAAAATGCAGATAAACTAGCAAAACTAGGATCTGAGTCACCGTTCACAAGGCCTGAACCTGTGGTCGGCCTAACTAAACGAACAGTGAGAGGAGCAGTCAACGAATGGATCGCAACCAAACATTCGGAACACTGGAGACTCTCACCTCGACAAAGACAAAGTAAAACCATGATGGGTAATCACCCCCACAAGCTTACCAAAACAGCCCTACAACTTACTAGGAATCAAATTGGAATAGTAACAGGACTCCTAACGGGACACTGGCACTTAAGACAACACCTCTACAACATAGGGCTATTCAACGAAGAACCTATATGCAGACTGTGTGGCGAGAAAGAGGAAACAACCTCTCACATAATATTTCAATGCGAAGCCCTAGCTCGTAGAAGATACCAAATCTTTGAGGGTACTAATCCCAACGAGATACAACCGCTAGCCAGCCTGACCAATAAACTCCTAGACCTGGTAAAGGGGACGGACCTATTTGGCAGCGACTAGCGACTGAAGGGGATGCACAATAGGCCCAAGAGGCCACAGTGTTAAAGGGCAGACACCCCTCCCCGCTACCAAATCAATGGTGATAAACGAAATACTACGTGACCATGTGAATTTATCAATTAATCAATTGCATACCTTTTTGGCTTTTGTTTGGTTTGACAATTTTCAGCAGATCATCTTTATTGCCTGTTTCAAAAATGACGTTATTTTTATTAAGTCAGTCTTCAATTTCGCTCTTTTTCCACGAAGAATTCAGTAGCTTGACAATTTCGCAACTATGATAAGAAGCATTGCCTGTAATAATCAGGGAGGGGTCTTCTAAAATTGCTAATAGTTGTTGTTTTATCCACTTTGTAAATTTTTCCGCGTTCATGATATGATAATCAGCTAATTTTGAATTGCCGCAAAACACTAAACTCGCATCTTCCACAAATCCATTACGAGGACTACAATAAAGCGTTTTCCTTGGCATGTCTGAGGCTTCCATATACTTGCAACACTATAATTTTGCCATGAACCCTTATTTCCACCCTTTGCAAATATCTACGTTTCGCCTAAGAATACACATTGAAGTGGTGAGTACGCTTCCATATTTCTTACGCAAGTCCGTACGACAATGTGTATGCATGTGTGTAAGGTGACTTTGTTTACATAAGACCCTTCGGTTGTCATCCATGGTCAAAGAAAAGCCTGTCTCTTAATACGCTATTTAAATTTGCTCTAAATATTTCAAGTATGACACGTTCTTTGAGTTGTACTTAATGTGTCTAAAGTGACATGTTGCCGTTTACAGCACATATCATAAATAACATATTTATTTATTTATTTATTTATTTATTTACCAGAACAAAACAGGCATTGCCTAATTACAGTGTTCTGTTAAAAGAACTAAAATAAAACAATATACCATCGTTGGCTTGCAAACAGAGAAGAGAAGAAAAGAAAGAAAAAAAGAAAACAAAAAGAAAGAACAACCCCCCAAAATAAATATATATAAAAACAAATAATCCAAACAGCAATAAATCGCTCAGTCCTACCATAGCTGCTCATTAAGAATTTCAATTAATTTTCTTTTAAATTTACATTCGGTCATTGAGAATAAATCTATTTGATAATTTGCATTAATGTTGTTAAATTCAGCACAAATTTTGACAATAGGCGATCTTTTATTTTGAGTTTTTCTACTAGTAGGAATATGAAAAAGTATTTGGTTTCTAGATCTGTAAGCCGGTATATAAAAACAGATTAACGATAATAAATCGGAGAAATTGATTTTCCTGTTGAGTAGTTTATACAGAAACATAGTGCACAGCATAACACGCCTCTGTGCGAGTTTGACTATTTGGAATTCCTGTCTAATTACATGGTACGATTCGAAACTAGGATACCTGTTATATCTTTTAAAATACAAATATTTCAGAAATTTATTCTGAACAGTTTCAATATTTCTGCTCTGCATAATACCACCAGGATCCCAGACTATAACACAGTATTCCAGCTTCGACCGCACCATTTTTATAATTTCATCTAAATATCTCCTTAGCGGTTTCCTACGTGACGTTCTTCGTTCGGCTGGAGTTTACATCTCGAAATATGCTTCATTTTGTGGACACTTTGTTCCATTTTTTGGGATGGAATTTTAATGTAGGAAACAAGGGCGATTTTTTTTCCTATTTATTTATGTTTTGTCTATCTACTGATAGAGCGATTTTTTTAAATTTAAAAATAATTACTCTTTAGCATTACAAGACATTCAACTCTATTTTAATTTACAATTTTCAAATAATATTTACAAAAATATGAATATCGAAAAAATCTCCACGACAGCAGATTGATATAACCACGCTTTTTCAAATACCACATTGACATTTTTTATCAAATTTAAATTATTTCAGAAATAATGGAAATAAAATTATAGAAAAATCTAATATTTCAGTATTTCTAATTTGTGTGTAGGCAACATAAATAGCACGTACACATGCAGGTACTAAAAGGTAGGTAATTAATAAACAATAGACAAGGATATTACAATAGATTACATCCTTCTACTACATAAAATATGGACAAACAAACGTATAAATCCCTTATTATATTTATTAACAATTTAGACGAAAGTTCCTAAGTTAATTGGATTTTAAATATCAAATTATTTTTTGCTTTTTATAAAGAAATAAAATAAATCTATAGTTCGAAAATATATTTTTTAACCGTTTAAAATATTTTACATTATAGGTAAACGAAGTTGTGTTTAACAATTCTTAAAATTAGTAAAAAATGTAGTTTTAAAGCAATTTAAAATGTATACTTATTTTTTAAAGCAGGTAAATACAGGTCATACAGCACCTTTGAAATACACGGTGGGATAAATGATACTTTATTTTGTCACAATAAATAATAATTTACAAATAATAAAAATTGCTTACATGGTAACGTCTTATGTATTCCCAACAAAAGTCGTTTAAATTTTCTGAAACATTTCAATTCATTTTAAATTTTATTAATAATTTACCGATACCGGTAGCGAAACAAATTTAAATATGTTAAAAAAGCAAAATGAGTACTATAATTATTTCTTTAAACATATAAAGTAATTTTTTGGGACGCAAATAAAATACGGTCTTGTATAATGGCACTGATAACGTCTATTTCGATTTAACTTTCTTAAAGTTAACATGTAAGTATATGTTTTGTCCTAATTTAATGTAGAAATATTCATTACTGAGTTATTAAGTTATAAGTTATAAAATGCGGATATTTTTTGGCTCATCGTGTAAATAGTGAGTAAGAATATGAAACAAATAGGTGCAGGTAAAATAGAAATCAAACAAAACTGAAACAATTAAAGAACAAGACACATATAATATCGGTAAACCGTAAAATTTTCAAATATACAGGGTGTCCTGCAATATGATGTACATAGCTTCAGTACGTGTTCCAGGCCTCTTTTTAAGTTGAACACTTCCAATTAACATATGGCCTAAAATTAATCGCTAGTGAATGACACTTTTTCATTCAAAAAAGAACACTAAAGAATCAAATCTTTATTGGTAAAGGACATCAATTAACGGTTCACAAAATAATACGCTATAGTTATGTGGCAGTTTCTATTTCAAGTCTTCAAAATGACCTCCTCGATCTGGATCCCTTTCGTGCCTCCGAATAATTGATCTAACAGTTTTTTCACAATTCTGTAAAGCATCAGCAACTCTCTAATAAAATTAACATATGGTTTTAATAAACCAGATGTTGAAAAATCTTGAAACAAAAGAAAATATATCTACTATTCTTATTACATAGCCTTTGCACGGCAGTTATAGGTATGAGGGGGCTTCCATTGTCTTTCTCACTTTGAAAATATTCTCGTAATTTGATCACCAACTTTAAAGCTTGTGAAGTCAACACTTTTCCAGACATTTTAGACGTAAATTTAAAAAAAAGCACTCCTTTCAGCACACTACAGTAAACTGAGCTAAATGAGTATATATTCCACTAGCTTTCACTGTTACTTATAGACCACCAGTTTAATAACCATTAAAGTATTTATTTATTTGCCTATAGCGTATTCCTATTATCCACTAATGCGTTGTTTTCAGAAATATCAACACACTTAAGTTCTATTTTAAAATGCCAAATAGCCATAATGTCTAATCGGACAAAAATTAGTGCTTATAATTGAATTTCTTTTCATATATTTGAAAATGCATATATTGATGTAATTCAGTTCCATATAAAATTTCTTTCTAAAAATTGAGCTATGACAATTAGTACTTTTTTCTATTTCGGTTTTATAAAGCCGTTCTAAGCGCACTGTTTTAGCTTAAAAACAGTACGTTAAGGAGGCCTATAATCGTACTGTTTTTAGTTTGTTTTTTTACGATGTTGGTAGTTCGATTTGAATTTGAAATGTCAGTT
>JABXWE010065127.1:0-10942 GCA_014611495.1 Limonius californicus
GACTGCAGACGGAATAGCTTTTTTTCTAGGCTTGCTGCAATTGACTTTTTAAAAAATCACTTTGTGTATAAGTTATTAAGGAGTTATACCATTGAGTGTCTAACGCCTCCGCAGAGTTTATTTACATTTGTTTAAGAGGTTACCCAACAAAACGTGGAGGGTAGCCCACGCGTTTCTCTTATGTTAATATTAAAGCTCATATCACAGTTCAGAACGACGGGAAACCCACGCGAAGTATTTCGACAATTTATAATACGCATTTGTGTTCGTTTATTCATTAAATGGAGGAAAGATAGCAAACAGCGGGAAAATTCAGTTTTTATTTGAGAAAAGCCCTTGTTTTCCTAAGCACGTTCGATTTGGAGTAAAGGAAACGCAATTTGAGGTGAAAATCAAATAAGCTTGTAAACAAAAGTATGAAGTTGGTGTGACAAAGCGCTTTACTTGGTTCGTTGTTTTATTAACCTCACCTATACAGGCAGTTTTCGTCACAAAATGAAATACTGTGTATATCTGAGCCGCTGGTATTGATATTGCTTCAACTGGAAGGGCGTTAAAAGCATTCCTCTTTCAGGCTATAATCCATACAAATGTTTGCTTCGCTTTGTTTGCCTGTCCCTAAAATTATTCTACGTACCTACCGTAATTTTTATGAGTAATCTTAAAGTTAATTAAAAAAACGAATTCCATATTTATTGTATGTTTTAAATCAGTTCAGTTTGGTTCAATTTTGAATTTAAACACAAACAGCCTTGCTGTGGTTATGTAAAACATACTCATAACCATGGCCTGAATCTTATGCATTTTACATGTCGCTGAATATTCTTACAGCAAGAGATACATTTTGTCGGATAAAAGTGTTTTAGGTAAAGTGATATTGAATGGTGCAACTTTTATTCTCTAGTCACTTTGTTCCTTTCAAAGTAATTTTTAACACAAGGCGAATCTTTTACTGTATTATTTTACTTTTATCACTAAATGGTAAAACGTGTCGCCTGAGCTTTCCCGTTGTGTAGTAATATTCAGCTGTTTGTATATTTTCATGTTCATATTGTTAAACTATTTGTTTAATGTAAATATCTGACATTTGAACCCAAAACATTTAGCAGGGTAGGTGGAATAGCTGCTATATTTGACACAATCATATATTATTTGTTATTACACTTCACACTGGTGAATCCTCTTCGAGGAAGTTTTGTTGGGACTAGCGGGCCAATCAGAATTAACGTATGAGAAATAACTCAGTAGTGAAGGGGTAAAATTTCGAGGTCGTCATAAATATTGAATATATATATATATAAATATATATATATATATATTGCCATGTTATTTACCCTAAATTTATATTATTATTCTAAACTGTACTTATACTATGTTAATTTTACTTCGTAACATTTATATGATGTGATTTTTGCTTCCTAATGCCTAACTTATACTATTTTAATGAAGAAGTCCAAATTTATACCTGAAATTGTATGTAATTAGCCTGATTATCATGTTAAGAATGTTATTTGAAAAGTTATAATGATTAAATATGACAAATGTATACCGGATTGGATTGTGAAGTAGTTACGACATCAAGAAAGTGCTGCGTAGTGC
The DNA here is from genome assembly GCA_014611495.1 of Limonius californicus. NCBI lineage: Eukaryota > Metazoa > Arthropoda > Insecta > Coleoptera > Elateridae > Limonius > Limonius californicus. The sequence goes on from JABXWE010065127.1 coordinate 1,600, forward strand.
CTTAATTGGATGCAAAGTGATGTTGTACGTGAACATTCCTTAGGGAGTGGTGTTGAGACGTCTATGTGCGAAGTAGGCGATATTTTGGTTGTCTTGCACAAGTGTGGGAGCCGTAAAAGTGTAAATTTTGTTAATTTGTATCTTTACCTGTTATGATTTAGTTGTGTTTACAAGGTTATTTTTTGTATTTAAAGAGTTGAGATAGTTTTGATTTACTTTTATATTATGTAAAGGAAGTTTAGAAGCAGTTTTTTTATTTAGAAGGGCTTTATTTTTTAATTATGTATAAAATTATAAAGATGTGGTATTTTGGAGGTTAGAAATCGATTATTAATCAATTTTGTAACCTATCAAAGTTGAAAATGTTGAAGTATTTCATCTGAAGTGTTTAATTATGTGTTAACGGAAAGTAGTAAAATTTTTATATAAATTGAAGTGTATAAAAGTGTTTAATTTCTAAAAGAATTTGATTTACCTGGAGTTTGAAGTTTAAGTGGTGTTATTTCTTCCAACGTTCCTGGAAAGCAATTTATTAGAGAATGTTAAATTAAAAATAAATTCATTAATTCATAATAAGGAGAAGTTAATTTACCTTATCTGTTCAATTTATTTAAATGCAAGTTATTGAAGTGTTTCCCTGGAATTTCACAACTTGTTACTACGAAGTTATTAGAGGTCAGCAACCTACTGCAGCTGAGCATCTGTACAGAAAGGGCGCAAAATGCTAGAGTTAGCAGTTTTTGAAGAAATCCACATGAAAGGTGTGCTCACCAATAACATCATAAAGATAAGTCCACAATAGATTAATACTTGCATTTGTCTAATCTTTTATTGTAATTAGATAACTATCTTTTGGAGAGGCCACGAAACGAACCCTGAGATTTTTGTAATTTTTATATGCTGATGTGAATTGAAAATTAAGTTTTGTAGTGTGACGTATATTTCATTTTAATTTGTATTATTGGCGCAACCAACGTGAAGAGTTATTTATTTTATTACAAATAATATTACATTTAATTTTGAGCTAGCCAAAGGAAGATCAATTATATGAATTAATTAATAATTATATTTATTATCATATTACATAGCATTCTTTATGACGCAAGCCAACGTGGGGCTTTTATATGTCAGTAATGTAACAAAGTTGGAAAACGATATTTAGTAATTATTTTATTATAAAAATTCATAACAATATACAGGGTGTCTCAGAAAGAATGGGCCAGCGTTTAGTTATAGATTCTTTAGGTAAAAATAAACCGATTAAACCTAATATACCTTAGGCAGAAAGTCCTTCCTTAAGAAGTTATAGGGCCCGAAAGTTCAATTTTGTATTTTTTCTTTTTATTGTAATTTCCACAAATCTAAAGATATTTCTTTCCAATTTGGTACACATACTTATCATTATGTAGTACAGTGACAGAACCATTTTCACTAACCAGACTTGACCGTACGAGGCACTTAACCTACCACTGAAATTTTATATTAGCTCTAACTTTGTTATTAGAGAATTAAAAATTACAAAAATAAGGTACTCTTAGTTCATACCCGTAAAGGCAACCGTTGGGCTTAAAATGCTTGTCCAAGTTTTGGATTGTCGTTACAACGTGCAATTATCAGGTAGCCATGATCTCAAACACAATGGGCAGTGCTTTTGACCTACAGCAAAGAACAATGCTAAGTCAATTAAATACTTTAGTGTTATAGAAATTCTATTTTTAATTTCTGTTTTGTGTTTACGAAAATGCGTCGACATAAGGAATATCGAGGCATTTTCGTAAGCAAAACAGAAATTAAAAATACAATTTCTATAACACCAACGTATTTAATTGACTTAGCATTGTTCTATACTGTAGGTCACAAGCACTACCCATTGTTTTTGAGATCATGGCTACCTGATAATTGCACGTCGTAACGGCAACCCAAAACTTGGACAGGCATTTTAAGGCAAACGGTTGCCTTTACGCGTATGAACTAAGAGTACTTTATTTTTGTACTTTTTAATTCCCTTTCAGAAAATAAGCTAGAAATTTAAAATGAAATTTGAAAGAAATATCTTTAGATTTGTGGAAATTACAATAAAAAGAAAAAATAAAAAATTGAACTTTAAGGCCCTATAACTTCTTAAGAAAGGACTTTCTGTCTAAGGTATATTAGTTTAATCGGATTATTTTTTCTAAAGAATCTTTAACTAAACGCTGGCCCATTCTTTCTGAGACACCCTGTATATAAATTGCTGTGAGCTAACTTATACTTCTTAATTTGTTTATTTAACTATTTAAGCTTGAGCATGCGATAAAATGCATTTCTAGTTGGAGCAAACTTATACATTGGGCGTCTATTAACATCAAAACTGTAATCAAGATAACTCATTCTATCTAAGAATCCAATAATAAATAAATTTATCTATATATTGCTTAACTAACACATAAACCAAATAAGTTGTGCACCAACCTGCGATGATCTCAGAGTCACTGTTATAATTGGAGCAAACTGTGTAGGCTCGAAAACTACGGGCAAGGTATACACTTAAAAGGCACAGGAAAGGCAAGAAAATTTGAATATTTAGGAATTATACCGTAAAATTCAAAACCGAATTATCAGTGTTTTCTTTTCCGCGAAACAAAGTGACTTATAACTTGATTAATTAATAATTAACAACTTTAAACAAATAAATATCACTTTTTTAAGACTCCATAAAATTTGCTTGTTCAATTAAAAACCTACCTTGTTTACTGTTGCATGGAGGAATGTAGACTTGACCTTGAAGGGTTCTCCGCAACCATGAATTTCAAAAATTCTCACGTTGGCGCGAACCTCGGTCGCGTGGCACGTGGATAAGCTTACGAAAGATCACGGCAGCAACTCGTGTTCTATAAGTGTGTTACAAGCAATTGAAGCAGTGCAGTAGAAAGGTCTTTATTTAATTTAAACTTTACAACAACAACAACAAGTAAGTAGATCCTTGGATCCTGGAATAATCCATAAAATTGTTCGTAGAACTTGTGTTGTTAATAATAATATTATAACCTCCAAATTCAACTTTATCATAAACTTTTGTGATGAAGTTCCTGCTTAATAACAATGTAACGAATCACTTTTATTTAAATTATGTTATTAATATTGATACTTATTTTGTATTACATCTTCTAGATGTGAAGTTATAATCGGATGACTCTCACATTTATGTTTTCTTGTCATTCCAATTGTTGACCAATCCTTAAACAGAAGACGATTGAAAAACAGTCGACAATCGAGGGAGGCTTACTCCATTTTCCGACGAAATTCCTATATATCGAAATTAACGCAAAATCTCGGCCGTAAGTTTATTAAAATACTTCGAAGATGTGCTCAAATATTAACGCTTTGTTTCATCACAAAAAAATACATAAATAATTACACTAATTTAAATATTTGCGGAGCTGCAAGTAAAGCTTGGTGGTAAATAAGCAACTATCAACTTTTATTTATAAAACTTCATTTTTTTGCCGTTGCTAAGGCAATGGCGTAGGAATATGAAAAAATGGATGCGAACCACACAAAATCAGCGAATCAGGGCTAAGCATAAACTAACCAAAATTTAACAAATATTTATAATTTACTATAAATTTCTTATAAATAAATTTTTATCAAATGAAAAACACCACTGTGTTACACATTAAAACATGAACATATTGAAACCTCACGTGTTATACTTTCGAAAATGCACTTAGAAATTCACAGGTATTTTTACATTACTTTTCAAGTAAATTCATAACAAGTAGCTTCTTCGCATACACTATGCCATTATTATAAACATATTTTTCTCAGAAGAAAAGTTAAAGTTCAACAAAATTACAAAAAAAATGTAACTGTCAATTTGATAACAATTTTATTCATATTTTGATCATTGTAATTCAAGAATGGACAACTAAGACTGAAAACTCTCCTTTACACCTTTATCACCATGATTATGATCAAATTAAAACAACCTGAGGCCTAGAATCCAAGTTTACACCGCATTACGCTGCCAAACCAACATCGATCCAAATGTGGTTAAGCAATTCATTTCTGCACAGTGTAGCAAAATATAGTTTTACTAAATTTATAAATAAGTTAAGTTATCTCCATTAGAGTCCTATGTAATACAGTAATATACATAATATTGTTTCTTGCCCTGGAGGTTTTAATTTTTTGACATCTCACTTTCACACGTATATTAAATTTGACTGATTAAATTATATCTTGCTTGACATCACATAGTTAAATTAGTGACAATTTTAAATTTCTATAATATCCAGTGTCAAGGAATTCTCTAAACCTGAATAATGTCATTCTAGCGCACTCTAACTCACTTTTGATTAGGTTTTCAAACTGCATTCCTTCTTTAACGCAACATTTAGAAGAAGAGCTGTGTACATAATACATTCAGAAGTGCAACAATTTCGAATAAATGCGAACTATTTATTTATAGTGTAATACGATTTTGCGTCTGTAGGGTCCGTATAGTTGCGTAAAAGCATCCCTCTAAACCGCTACTTTTATGGGATCCAGGGTCATGTCTAGTCCAGTTCGCATGTAATACATGCAAGGGTAACAAAATTCCAGAAATACTTACAGGACCGCATGACACAGACATTTAGATATTTGAGAATGTAGTCTTTGCCTTTGCGGGAACAGATATTGCTGTATTTTCCTGGAAGGTCGAGGGAACGCTTTGAGAGCACAAGAATTCTTTATAAGATGTGTTATTAAAAACAAAATTGTTTTCTTACTTATAGCGAATAATAAGAAAAAAAATTGTTGATGAATTGTAATTGTAGCACGGAAAGAAACTCTTTTTTATTAAGGTCAAAATAATATTCGTACTTACTGGAATACATTGTTAAATGCAGAAATAGATACCAATAAAAGTAAGACAGAAATTAAATAAATAAGCAGTAGCTGTACCGAGAAAAGAGGAAGAAAGGTATTCAGATCGATAAGAGGCAAAGACTATGAAAATGAAATAAAACCAGTTCAGATACGCTCCTGGAGATGTTACAGGCATTATAAAATTAAGATCGACGGGAGGTCAGAACAAATACCAATAAAAAGAAATTCATGAAAGTAGTAAAAGTAGTAAATGGACACCTTTGCCACCTTTGAAGATAGATGGGTTGGGCAGAAAACTCTAGAAAACTTAGAAGGGAGAGATAAATACGAAGCATAGGAGCGACAGGAGAAACAGACGAAAGAGAAAGAAGTAAAATGGTACTAATAATTAAACAAGTTGGTTGATTGGTGGACTTAGATGCGTTCAAGATATCTCGCAGATGGCAATATTTCCAAGTTAAATGAAGAAAGTGATTAGATGAAAGTAGGGAGTAACGAGAGGAAAAAAGATCAAAAATATGGGAAGCTTCAAGACACTAAAAGGAAAGTGGTTGGACATGGGCCATGTTCAAGTTAACAAAGTAACAGGAAAAGAAGTTGAAAGAACAGTGGAGGGGATAAACAAAGTAATAAACTTATAAACAACAGGAAAAATAGTAACATGAAGTGGCAAGGGCTGTTGATAGAAAATATCGAGAAACTAAGAGAAGTGTGTATGAAGGATAAAGAAAGCAAGATGGAGAAGATTTGAAAAGACTTGTTAATTAAGGACAAAATAAATAAAACAGCAACAGCCAGAAATAGATTAATTATATCCCCACCTTAACATAAAATAGAAATGGGACAAGAAGCAACAGACGAATGAGGGGTATAGCGAGTTGGTAAACATAATAACGGAGATGCAAATAAAGCTAGAGGTGGAAATAAATTAAAGAAGAGGAGGCTTAAATGGTAATGGTAAATTAAAGCCATAACAAAAAGGAGGCGGGAAAACAGGAAACACTACAATGAAGTAATTAATAGAATAAAAAGGAGTATTAGGGAGAAAGACTTGTAGGTGTAAGATAAATCGTTTGTATGCAATTAAATTTGTCTATGGCAATTATTTAAACTAAATTCTCTTTTATGTCTCATTTTTAGTTTTTATTGTTACTCTTGAAACGATAAGTTTATGTTAGAATTTGATTGATATTTAAAAATGTTTGAGGGTTTGGTTAAATCGGAAATACGCCATCCATGGTCAGACACTGACACTGTTCGATGCCCTTGCGTTGGATATCTAGAAATAATAAATTTAACACACAGCTACTTACATTTTCCATGAAATATAAAATGTAATTAATTTTAAACGAATTTTAAAAGCACTCTATGATTCATTGATTAGATGACAACATTGCACTTGGTCAGTGGTAGAAGCAGGTATGAATAGTTTTGTTTCCGACTTCATAGACGTCGAAGAACACAGATTTAAAACGAGAAAGCCAGTTAGCATTTTAACAAACCAGCAAGAGCTACCGTAGAACAAATATTATTTGGAGTATTTTAATTTAAAAAAAAATGCGTATGCGAAATGATTGCGGGGATACCCGAAGGATAATCCGCACCCTGCTGTCACTTTAACCCCGTGTAAAGTTGTTAGTGACGTGGTGCACTAACCCAGAAGGGGCGACGTTTTTAGACACTCTCCGAGGTACCGCGGGTTGCAACGTGTGAGCGAAAAACTTTGAATACTGTTTGACCAGTACTCATGCTAGCCCACCACACTGCTTCCCAGTTTTTAAAATAATGTGAGGTTATGCATGTGCTTTGACCAATACCTTTTCATAAATTTAAGACATATGTAATGTTTACAAATTCAGTTTTCAGTATTTAGAAAGAAAAGGGATCTCAATGGGGCAGTGCTAACAAGCGCTGTCAGGCGAGGTCACAGTGAAATGTCACTCAATCGGCCGCGGGGTCAAATCTCGGCTGACCCGACCATCGTATTTTTCTTAGTTAAGTTCAGGGAGCATGTTGCATGAATGGCTAGTATGTAAGGGCCGCCCGCACCCCCTGAAGTAATGCGAAGCGGTTCCGGGGAGGGGGTGAATGTAAAAAAATGTTTAGAAAGGAAGGGCCGGTAGGTATATATTTGTTGTTGTTGTCGGTTTTTGTAATAACCAGAAAATAGCGAATAAATCAATTAAGAACGAACGAAACTAAAGAAAAATGAGGAGAAGCGTCTACTATCCCAAGAAGAAGACGCAGTACGAAGAACAGATGGAGGTGTTAATAAGAACAGCAAGGAAGCGGTTTGAAGACTTCGAGGTACAGGTAAGTATGTAATATAGTTAAGTATAAGAATTTCAGTTGAATATTGAATTGATGTATAATATTTATATAATATACAGGTATTCTTCTTCTTCTTTACATTATTTTAATACTCTGTTAGTTATGTTATCACCGTTATTTTTAATTCGGTCCTTTCATCGCTATGTTCTACTTCTTATTCTTTTACAGCTTGCATTTCACTCAATGCTGAGTGTTGGCCCCCAGCATTTCTTCAGTTTTTGTCTACTCCTCGGCTGTCTCGTCCAACTTCGACCAGCTATTCTTACAGTATCAATTTTCAAAATTCGCTGTAAAAGGAAATTTCTAACACTAGCTAGCATGTGTGATTGACCTACGTGATTCAATAATTCTTTCACTTAAATCTTTCTGTGTTTCGTAGACGTCGTTTCTACTTTACTTTACAAAAAGAAATCTAACAGAATCAAGTCTGTACTGCATGGAGGCCAAGGATGAATTGCACCTCATGCAATTAGTGTGTAATGGAAGGTTTCATCTTGGTAGTTTCTTACAATTCTATGGAAGTGGGCAGGTGCTTCGTCATTTAGTAATCACATACACTGTCTAACATGAAGAGGAACGTTTATTAAAGTTCTAAAAAATGTAAATACGTTTTCCCATTTAAACAGCTCTCAAAGAAGTGGTGACCAACAATAAAATCCAAGATAATCTACATCTTGCGAACAGAAATAGCAATTGTGTATATTTATACACCCATTGTTGTTAAATGTTGCTTCGTCAGAAAATATAACATTTCCTAAAAGTAGTAGATCAGTAGTAACTTCGTTTCCTAAAATTGGCAGACATTTACTTGACGTGGGTAATCATCTTCGGTAAGATCTTGCAGTAATGTGATAAGGATTAAACCGGTTTGTTTTTAAAATGTTAAATACTGAATTTTGGCTAAAGCCTACAGTTTTTGCAACTCATTATATGGGGATTACCAGTTACTGGTTCGATGACTCACCGCTTCAGCTTCTGCAGTTGTGATACGTCATTGTCTCACCTTTGGCTTGACTCCACATTTGCGCAAATTTCTTTCCTAAACGCATTATGTGATTGAAGGGGTCTGTTCGGGTATCTTTCTGTATATCATCGTACTGCTAAGTCCGCCGCCTCTCTGCATTTTCTCAAAATCTACGTCATGAACGTCTTTTCGCTATTAGAATACACTGAAACTGATTGTTATTAGCACAAGAATCTATACAAATAAACAACCCTGTACAGAAGTTTGATAAGTTTTGACAAAACAGTGGTTGAAATTTGCCTGTCCGAAAGATTCTTAAGGTAAAGCAAATATTTGTAGCTAAAAGACAGGTTAACTATGCATTTCATGTTAGAGGTGTAGCCTACCTAGTTGTTACGAGATAAAATTATCACGCTGTATACTGTAGCTTTCTAAACGCCGATCAACGCTGTTTTAGTCGTCTCTCTATTTCCTCTATCTGAATTCTGGTTTTTATTTTAATTATATGATCTACATAAATGTAGTTGTTTGATTCTTCGATTATTTGGCCGTCTATCTCTATTTGCATTTTATCCTGCGCCACTTAATTTTATACCCCAATTTTCATTGCTATTGGGTTTGTATTTTCGTGGATTTTTACAGTAATTCTTGCCTTTTCGGGTATTTAGGTTCTACACTGTCTTAACCCTTAAATCCTTGAAATATTAATTACTGTTCTATTGTGTTCAAAGCCTTTCTGTCTATCTTTCTTTATGAATTCCTCTATTACCTTACGCTGTCGACGTTGCCATTCATACATTCAGGATTAATTGAAGGTGATGGGTCTGACTGCGACTTGTATCACGCTCCTCCCGCTCCCCTCAACTACATTCGCTCTCTGTATTTTCACTACTTGACTTAATTGTATGAATGATGTTGGGTCTGGTCTTGTTACTTCTCCTGGTCAGCCAGTGGTTAGGAGAAGCGCCGTTAATTGTAACCCAACGTCGAATGGTTACCTAGCTCGATACCGACCTTAGGAATTACAGAAAATTTTCTGCCTATCGCAAGGTTCGAAGCGAGGACTTCGCATTACGAGTATAGCCCTCTTACCACTGGGGTACTCGGGGTTTTTCTCAAAGCCTTTCTGTAGCCGATAAATTCTGTACCCCCTTATTATCTAGCATGCTCTACCATATAATAAGGTAGATACTGGTA
>JABXWE010065128.1:0-13228 GCA_014611495.1 Limonius californicus
GATAAGCAAAATTCTTAGTTAGGGTGTACAATGGGCCAAATGTGGCCTAAGTGCATAGAGATGCTTGGAAAACCGCGTCCTAGATCTCGCTCTTTCAAATCAAGCAAGCAAGCTGAATATACTGCACCCATGTCTTTACAAAGCGCAGAAAAGATTCTTGATTTTAGGAGTCTCATTTTTACATAATTTACTACGGTTACAACCGTCGTTAGCACAATATTCAGACCAAGACTCATTTCTTTGGAAGCCAGAGCTTCTCTGTGGATTACGCAATCTGTCCAGACACACTGTGGAGATTTTTGTTTCACAAGTGCTTGTATACTTTGGAATCTTCCAGACATTGTTCGAGCACCATCGGTACATATTCCGACCAATTTTTCCACTCTATGTCTGCCTCGTTTAGAAAATCATTTAAGCAAATAATGGAAGTGCTGTTGCTTTGACTTCTATTGGTTTGCAGAAAAGTAGTTTTTCTACTGCTGACATACCATCACAAAATCGAACATAGGCAATTAAATGAGCATCTTTATTGCTATCTGTTGCCTCATTAAGCTGAATTGATAACAATTTTTCACGTAACTTCCCGAAAAGATGATGCTGTACATCTTCAGCTATATCACCAATTCGACGGGCAACAGTATCATTTGATAGAGGTATGGACTGCAATTGGTTGGCAAAATTATCTCCAAACATAGTTTCTACAATCTCAATTGCAGCTGGCAGAATAAGTTCTTCACTAATGGTATGAGGCTTTTTATCATTTGGTTATTTTATATGCAAGTTTGTACGAGGTAGGTAAAGCTTTTTCATTCACAGATAAAGTTTCTTAAAAAATGATTTTTGCTTTTCATATGAACTTAATTTCAATTCGAACAATTGTCGATATGTTGTTTAAGTTTATTGGGTTTTATGCTGTCTGCTGCCAAAATTTTTGAGCAAATGAAACACAGGGGCCTTTCTTCTATATTGACTTCAGTGCTGGTAAACCCAAAATTTAAGTATTCTTGAGAATATTTGCTTGATTTTATCTTCGGAACCTCGCTCGTCCGTGTACTTGTTGATGCTTCATTATCGTCTAATGCTCGCTTTACGCCTATTTAAATTTTTAAGCATTATTCTGTATAAATCTACTGTTACTCGAATACCGTGAATTGCAGTTAACACGCAAATTACAACATACACATTCATGATAGAAGGATCGACTCCACTGAGACTGGCTGGAATTGAATGAGGTACAGCATTTACACACGCTTGCGTCGCGGACACGCAGACGTTCCAGAATGTTCGAGACAAATCGGAGCTTCTCCCGAAGCCGCGAGAATGTCCGATATGGTGAACGTAAGACAGAGGGCAATAGAGAGGCATCGATTTTGGTTTTATCAATGCAGCGGATCGGTGTTGTCAAATATCAACAAAATTTACCTATTCGTGGTAATTTTTAAGGTTTGTAATTAAGAATTAAGGTCGTAGTGTAGCTTTAGCGTCAAAATACAATTAAATAGAAACTAATATTACAATTTCAGCATGATTTCAGTAAAAATTATTGTATGAGAGGGGAAGGGGCGATGAGAATTGTGATTGAAAATTGGGTCGCAAATACTAAAAGGTTGAGAAACGCTGTTGTAAAGAATATTTACAATTGTCTATGTAACCCAATAGTCTATAGGGGTATATCTAAATGGTTTATAAAATATATGAGGGAAAGTAATATAATATAGCAATGTTTTCATATATCATTAATTACATTTAAAATTTTGATTGAATTTAAAATTCCGTAAATTAAATGTATATTGATTTCGACATTATAACTGCGTAATGACAATTGGCAAATTCAGAATTTTAAAAATAAATCATATAGCAGTGAATTGCATAAACGCACCCAGGCCTATTCTTAAATGTATTAAGCCATTTTCTCCCTTAATTAATTTTTGTCGATGTATAGTGAAAGGTATTTGGCTTTTAAAATATATTCTAAAATTAATTTCTTTGTAATAACAATAACCACTTAACTGTAAATGTTGAGCCTAGAATATAAAAGAGATTCTTGATTCCAGAACTGGGTTTTATCATTCGATTTAAGATTTGTATAACGATTCTCGGTTCTAATAAGGCCACCGGTGGCCTATACTTTAAAGATAAACAATGGTTTTTTTTAGAATAAGGGGACCTACATGGATTAGAGCTTTGTATGCATACAAACATCGAGCGGAAAGTCTGTTACCTGTAAGATAACGAGTAATGTATTGCGGTGTTTGATTATTTCTAATTGCTTATGTAAGTTCAGAATCTATACTTAAGCTATTATAATAAAGTAAGTCTCTGAAATAAACTGTTGAATAAAATTTGGGACTGATTTCCTTATACTCTGGTCATTTACCTTGGGTTCTCCATGATTTTATGCTGCTCTATGTTTATTTTCAAGATCTTAGGCTGGCGTTGCGTTGTATTTGTTAATGTAGTAGCTTTCGAACCTGTTGCCATCCCTGTTCGTGGTTTCTTATCTGCAAACAGACTTGTTTTAGGACATTTGTGATACGTATACTGCATATGTAAACAAACATGTATTTTGTGTGTATTTGGACCTGTGTGGTTTTTTTATGCTGTTTCGTTCTACAGTATGTTAAAATCACATTTCGCTGATTCTTAATAATCCATTTAATTTAATTTAACAAAAATAGGTAATTTTTTAAATGGAAACATTTGCTTGCTTATTATGCATCGCATTATATCTGTGTGGGATATCAAAATGCGTGGAATTTCTTGGGTAACAAGAAAATGACTTCAGGTTTAGGGTAATTTAAAATACAAAAATAATTAGTTACATAACTTGAATTTAATTACTTTTGCAATTGTGTTGTTTCCTGATTGTCTATAGAAAATTGGAAGATACGCCACAGATTTACGCAAAAAGCTTTGCACTTTTTTCCCTTGATATTGTTTACTTTCTCGACGACCCGTCAATAGAATGTTGGTGTACAGTTCGTCTCCTTGCAGACGGGCACATAATAATAGTATGTTTGTAGTTGTTTATTGTTTAATAGCCTGTTAACCACCGAAACGAAACTAAGTTCGTTGAGGCTCTCAATAAGTTTGTAAATTTGCCGAATTTTGTTAAAATCTAAGTAATGAAACTTCTCAAAAAGGTTATTCTTGTGTCCTTGTGAATTTGAAAGCATTTCCAAGGGCCACGTTAGTGAATTGAAAGAAGAAAAGCTTCTTCGAAAATTGAATTGGAGTTTTGTGGATGTGATGTCGGGAGATGTTTTTTGTTTTCGACCGTATTTTGATCCTTTCTTGTGATTGACGTAACTAAACGTCAGTTGAGTGTAAAACGTCAAATCTGGATAGCTGAATGAAAAGTTTCAAACATTTAATTTATTTAATATAAATGAATAAAATTTATAAACAAGTAACGTATTTTTAGAAGACGAAACCTCTGCGTAAAATTTAAAATAACTTCGTTTAACTACGACTTTAATAAAATTAACGGTGAGTTTTTTAGGAGAACTGTAACAGCAACAGGGCTATATGAAACAAATGCACTGTGGTTATCTACGGCTGTTACCGGAATTTCGACCAGCAATACCAACTTAAAAAGAACGCAAGCACATCCGGAAAAAGGTGTGAAAACTATTTCAATCGATTTTAATAATTTGTTTGTTTGTATGTAAATAAGGAAACACAGATAGTTTTGTAATTTTTTATGGATTTCTCCGAACAACGTGGATAATAATAACAACAAATTATAATTTCTTTACTTATTTTTTATATTTATATTTATCAAACCATCTTGAGCTTCATAGGACATCCATGACCTAAAATAAAAATAAATTGTAGAGACTTTAATAAACTACTACCTAGTTCATAAAAATACAAGGGATTTAAAATACATATCATGTACTAGCGAAATCATCAACTGCCTATACCTTGATAAGCTATAAAATGCAACAACTTCATTTTATAGGTTATCGTTTCTTGAATTGAAGCGTGCAGCCTATGATTCAAATTAGAAATATTTGCTACATGTGTACTAAAATAGAGTTAGATTGCGGGGTAATCAAACATTACCAAGATTGAAAAAGATTAAATAGATGTTCGAGTTCTTCTCTGTATTGTTATTTTTTTGCTCGTATAATACAACACAAAAGCGTGATTTTTATATTTACATAAAAATTACACGTTTTCTGTATAAAGAATGTAGTAAATGCTGCCGTGCGTGAATGCTTTTACAGATTCCTTGGCATTGATGGCCTGATTTTGATAAAACATAGCAAGTTTAAAGTATATCAGAAATAGGACAAATAAGCAAAATCCCAGAAATTGGAATATATTGTGTCATGCTTACATAAGCAAACTGGTTGTACTTCTTAGAGTAAGAAATTGCCATTCTTGTTTCGTTTACTTATAGTTTCTGGAAATTCCTTCCAAGACCCTTGAAAGTACAACTCGTAGAAGTTTATTTTTGCAGGCCAACAAGAAAATTGTTATACAATCTGTCTCACAAAAATGTCCATAAATACAGTGAGTTCATCCTATTTAAGGAAATCCCCATGAGCTTCACATCCCTTAAAATATACTTTTTATTTTACAATAAGTAAAAATATCTCTACATTTTTTTGCACGCTATTTACAAAAAAAAAGAGGAGTTCATTTCTTAGAATGCAGTTTCCACCACTTAAGAAGTAAATAAGGCAACAATTGGAGAAAAAATAATACAGCAATATACAGGAATACAAAAATATAGGGAATATAGAGAGTGTTCAATTAAAAAAGAGAACAATCAGAGTACTGGCAGAATACAAGCATTTGCAAGATATATAAAAAAAATACTGGTCTCAAGTGGATTTCTTTACGGAAATTATTATTTAGAAAATAATAGAAAACGAAACACAGCAGGTAAGCCAAGATGTGGGCCGGTTAAATTTAAAATGTTTTAATACGAAATGTTTACAGTAGAAGCAAAGAGCAGTATATTGTAAAGAGGCGCAACGTAATGTATTTTGTAGTATCAACGTAATTTGGGTTGCATACCTGTATTTCTTTGCAAAATTGCACATTTAAGTTTAAACCACCTCGAGTGGTCAATTAAACAAAGGAATTTTACCTGAACTCCTGAGAATCCCTAAGTAAACATGTCGTTAACCTTCATAAGATTTTACAGTGTTGCAGCATAAATATACTGCTCTTTGGTAGAAGTAAAAAAAATTAATATAGAAAACTTAAATTTCAGGAACTCAAAGTATAACAATATACAAGATGGTCCATTGGAATACAGAAACAGAACTGCAAAATATTTTATTAAAAAAACAAGTAAGTGTATGACGCCTTCAAATAATTTCCTAAGGAAATTCCTGTAAATTAGATAAGTAATTCGTTGATTAATATCAGCCTCCCGGAACCTCAATCGAAGATGGGCGGTTCTCAAATAAAGTCAAATAAATAATGTAATTAACTACTCGTCAATCACCGGAAAAGGGCGCCACCAGCTTGAAAGATTACGCTGATATTAATCCAGATGTAGATTTAGTAAGCTGGACCTCAGGTTCTTCACTTACCTAATTGCTTCGTCTTTACAAAATTATCAGAGATAGGGTAACAATAAATAATAAGAACAATTGCAACAACGGTAATTTAATGATGCAAAAAAAACCAATAAAGTAATATCCCCAGTATCATATACAATAACTGTGCTAATATGCACTAGAACCCTGTATACGTACACACCACCCGTACCATTCACTTAATATAGTGTTAAATAAAATTAAAGTAAACGAGCAAGGTAAAAATACTGCGTTTGAAAATTAAAACGGCGTTTAAGAAGCAAAATACACCCTATCCGCTGAAAGTACTTTCAATAGATATAAGCGCTCTGTAAACATAAAATATCCTAGATACAAATCCGTATAAACGCAATATTACAGCTCCAGATGACGTACCCTGTATATATCAAGTGAAATTTACGTTAATATGCACGAAATACGTAACACGCTAATATACAAAAGTATTAAGATAAACAATGGTTCTCAAACACGTGAAAGAATTTGAAAATTAAATTATAACTCGGAAGCAGTACAAATTAAACAACGAGCAATTAACTCGACTCCAAAATTAATAAATAATACGAATTGAAATCACTTTCCTGAATGCTTCCATCTGAGCGGAAAATCCCGTAGCGGCTTCACGTTCACACGTGCCCTAGATGTGTCGATCGGTACGGCTTTGAGTTCCAATTTCTCGCAGACAGCGAATTCAGCAATTCAAAACGTAAATGTGGCGAAAGCTTACAGCCCCAACTGGTTGTTTAAATTAATAAATAAAGAATGCGTTAGGCTAGCATGTTCAAATAAAGATGGATGACTTACCAATCGAAAGAAAATTCGATTGACGGGAACAAAAGATCGAACGAAGATCACAAATCGGTCAAGGACCTACACCGAGAATCCACAATTCACAACGGATTACGATGTATACAAGATTCACTCAATAAATCGAGAAGAACTCTCAAGTAAAATATACTTAAACGGAGCAATCTATATCGACGTTCAATCAATTCTAAAGATCACAGGAAGATGATTACCGGAAGTGAAATTTTGGTCTACTAACTTCCGACATGCGTCGTAATTCCAATTGGTATTTTAATAGTGGGGTAACTAGTGTGAAATGGGTTGCAGACAACAAAGGCGAAAATACCGTTACAAGTGTCATAGGTTTGAAAAATGCTAATGTAATGTAATGAAACAAAATTTGCTTTCGGGTAGTACTTACATTTTCTACGCAATTTATTTACTAGTTTCTGCTAGTACAGATACAGACAAGAAAAACGGAAAAATATAAACATACTAAAAATAAAATGCTATACACGATGTTCCATTGAAATCGAAATGGTCCACGCGGTGAGAACCCTCAGATAACAATACAAATGAAACATTCTTTTGTAGAGTACATGGTTTTGCAAATCTACACAGTCTATTTATTATTATTTTAAAGAAACAACTAAACTAAGGGATGTAAATATATAATGCACGTTGTTCCATTATTATAAAAATGAGAAGGATTTACACGCTGTTTTATTAAACAATTAAACGCTCGGGCATCAATGCGTTTCATTACAACAATGGAACGAAACATTCATTAATAACTGCATATCCTACAACGCCACCTAACTTATTTGTAGGTTTATGTGAATAAACCACAGGACTAAGCGTGGTATGTAGCCTGAGGGTTCCGCTAGCACAATTTGAAATGTTGTAACGTACAACGTTCACAGGTATAAAGAGAAAAACGCATTTGAAATATGGGAACGTTTGGGAGAAACGTCGACTGTTAAAAAATAAAACGAACAATTTATGAACGATATTCGTGGATGCGGCTGTTTCCGCATTATTCAATAACTGCCGCCAAACAAATTTTCTGTACGAATGTGCTCAAATACTTAATGGGAACCGTTCCGTCTGACAATTAAATCATTCTGAGCAAATTGCTTTGATGTCAGCAATTTCCATATTAGCTTGATTTTTCATGCGACGCAAATTAAATTTTCATTAAAATGTCAATATTCCGGGAGCGTTTAATAAAATTAGTGTTTTGTAGAAAATGCGTTATTGCGTTAGTCCGACCTGTTGGTTTCATTTAGCCTCGCCGGTAATTATATTTGGCCGGCCGGTAAGCCGCTTGTGTACGTCCAGAGGAGACCGGCCCCAGTGCATTTTCCACCCCGATTCGGCGTCGTCGTATCGTCACGTCCGACGGGAATGTCCCGCAATCATTGCGGTATTATTTTACATCTGCAATAACCGGCTATCTGGCTGTAACAGCAAAATTAGATGCCATAAAAGGTAGGAGGCCGCCAGATGTGTTCGCGATTAATATCTAACGGAAATGGCCTCGAGATGGTGCTCTCTTCCTGCGAAGTGGTTCCGAAGGTAAAAAATCATTTTTAACGAGATTACGTAGTGACAGTTTCGCCGTGCAAGCTCAGTTGATAACCAATTTAGCCGGCGCCCAGATAAAAGCGGCGTCAAGACGTGTAAGGCGAAGAAGTTATTTTAGCACAAAAGATTGCATAAGAAATGAATCTGTAAATCAAGCCGAACAAAGATGACTTTCACCTGCAAAATAGTGATCATCCGTCTCCACTGTGCGGATCACTTCGCGCGAATTAACCAGACACAAGCGGATGCTATCAACGGTGGACGAAGATAAATGAGGGGCGGATGAGCCGAGGAGAATAAAGTTAAATAAGAAGCTGCAATGAAGGAGCGACACGTGCGATCTACTCTATAAAGTAGCCGAGAGGAGGTGGTGGAGGAGCCTCCTATATATACGCCATATATTGAAAATTAGGAAGCTCGGGAAAAGGAGAGTAAACTATAAGTCAACGTCTACGAGCCGGTAGAAGAAAAGCGAAACAGAAAAAGGCGTAAGAGGCGGCAATGGCTTCGCCTCAAGACTAACTCGCTTTTAATTTAGAAGCGCCGAGCAATGTAATTTAAGGTATCGATCTTGACGCTATCGACCATTTATCTAACGGGCAGCTTTTATAATCGGTTTCTGCAGGTCTCATTTGTTATTTGCACGACGTCGGGGGCAACTGCACGCTCCTCTTCTTTTTCTGCACCCGCTTTAATTATTTATCAAGTCAACAGTCAAGGTAATCGCCACCTTAAGGGGCCGTTATTGGATTCCTGATTTAAGTGGTTCAACAAGACAAAATGGTACAAACAGACGACCGGATACACCCTCGAATCTGATAAAACAACGCTCCTATGCCACTGGAAATGCCCTTCCTTACACCTTAATTGTTATTCAAGCGATATTTTGGTAATTTTCCTGTAACTATAACATTCGGAGCAAAAGCGAATCTGCTATACTGTTTTTAAAAGGTCAGCAGCAATTTGGAATATCGACTTTATAGTTGTTTGGGAAGAATGATAATATTTGGTTTTGAAAATTGTCTAATGCTGTGTTATTCTTTTTATTCCAAAAGAAGAACCAATTCGAAGTCGTAGCTGAAGCACTCATTTAAGTCCATAAACCCGACCATTCCTAACCTTACTTTTCTGTTGGTTCCTTTTATTTACTTACACTCGATAGGTATTTGTAAACATTTTGTAGTTAAACTATTTCTAATTATCATTTCATGATTTATGTCGTTCAACAAGCCAAGATTGTACAAACTGACGACCGGATATAGCTTCTAATCTATTATAGGACATCGGTGGGACAGTCCGAATACGCGCTGTCAGTCGAGATCACAGTGAAATGCGGCTTAATCGGCCTTGGGGTCAAACCCCGGCTGGGGCGACCGAATTTGCTTAGTTAAGTTTAGGGAGCATGTTGCATGAATGGATAGTATGTAAGAGACGCCCACACCCCCCTGAAGTAATGCGAACATGGTTCGGGGTAGGGGGAGGGTGGTAGGAAAAATTTAAAAAAGCCTCTAATCTATTAAAAGGTGGCTCAATTAAAATACCGTACCGTACACGTTAGTTGTTTTCCAGAGAGGCGTATGTGAATTTGCTATACTGTTCAGGAAAGATATTTGCAAGCATTCTAGTTGTTGAAATAATTACACCGTTCGATTCTTTTTGTTTCATCAGAAGCACAAACTAAAAGTCGAATTTTAAGTGCCCATTTGATGATTTTTTGTTAGAAAACAACCGGATGCACCCTCAAAGCTGATGAAAGCTCTCTTCTTTGATACTTGAATTGTCATTATCGTTCAAATGACATTCGATATTATTTCTGGAACCATACTAGTGAGCATATTCGCGTATATTTGAAATCATAGCAACTTAAGGTAATTGAAAAAAAATTATAGTAGTACAATTTATTTATACCCCAAATAAAAAAATATATATTTTTAATTTGTTGTTATTACTATATAAGCACCTCTGACTTTAAAGGGCTGCTCTATTTTTCTATTCTAACGTAGTAGAAGTAAAATTCGATAGTCCAGTCAGTAATAGGTTACAAGTACTTTAAATGCAACATATATCACGTTAGAGTTAATTATAAATAAGCAATCGAAAAGTTAGGTTAAGAAGGAACGTTCAAATATAAGGGACTCTTAAAGGAATACCTACGAAGTAAAAAAGGAGACACTCTTAAGCTAGAGGTCACCGTACTAGACTTCTGCGTTGGAGATCTGGGGTTCAGTTCCCAGTATCGTAACATCGAATTTTTAAGAACCGTTCTCTCTCGCAAGGCAATCCGAAATCGGCGAGGTATTTACGCCTAGTAAGTCTTCTCTGGATTACAAGTGTTTACACTTCCCGTGATTCGGAGCCCACCATAAGCTGCAGGTCCTCTATGTCTGTGGCATTCTAAACGCGCGACACAGGTATAGGAGAGAAAATGGCTGTGTTTCGTAAGAGACAAAGCGATCAAAGAAGTAAACATGTGCAGTGTTAAATTTGCATATATTTCATCCTGACTGTCTGGTTGAGAAAATGCCAGTAAATATCATAGTTAGATCAACAAAATTTTCGATAAAGCTTGGCTGTGAAAAGCAAAGAAAATGTCTTTGCTTGATTTATACATTTTATAACATTTACTGTACTAATTTAATAGATATTTTTGATGGCATAAGCAAATTCTAGGCAAATTATGTTTTCCGTATACGTTTCTTTAGCATTTCGATCCCGGTCAGGGTTTGAATTGCTTGACAAACCTGGACAGAGTGCTTACAAGTTTTTTTACGCAAGTTAATAATTAATGAAAGACAAAGATACGAATTCGGAAACTGTGCTCTCTGGGGATGTTAAGTTATACATTCAGGAATAAATATTCTGTGTCACAGGATAAAAAGTAATTTTAGCAACTGCGTCGTGTTCATTCGTTTCAAATTAATGACAAGTAATTTATTACTTTTCTATCTTTAAGTATAGTTATATAATTTAAATTTTCTTTATTAGAATCTCAAGTTATCGTAGACTTGTGTAAAATATGACTCAACCATGTGCAGTTTAAATTTCTTTTAAATTTATTTTAACTGCTATTTGACAAACATGGACTTTTTGCAAACAGAATTTCAATAATTAGTTTATGTTACAAGGGGCAACAAACATAAACACAGTTTACATGTTATTCCACAACATTATAGAGTTTATTATGTAGAACGAAACTATTGTACTGGATAACGAAAATGTTCATTGGTTGGGTTGGAACCCCAGTGCGGCTGCCCACAGTATGGAAGACACAGAGTTCCAACTCAGCATGTTGGTGTTCTGGTTTAAGTAGTTAGTGCATCGTAGAGTAGAGTTAGTTAATAAAGAATCGTAGAGCAGCGTAGAGTAAACTTGTAATGTTACGTTTTTAATATATATTTAAAGTTTACCAAGTGTTTCAATTAATTAATACCCTTTCAAATATAAACATGAGAGAAGTTTAATACACTATTTTAGTTAACAAAAAACTGATCAAGTGGATATAAATATTATTAATTATGATATTGATAATTATAACTGTACTATTTGCGAACATATTTAAAAATAGTCTCGAATATTGTGAAAACAGTTATAGTTACTGCTATCAATAATCCGTATCATATGTGGTCTAGTGGTTAGCGCGTTTGCCTTTAGATCCGAGGGACGCGGGTTCAAACCTGGTTGAGGTCGGCGAGATTTTTCTAGCGGGGAAAAATCTGAAAATGCGCCTTCTGTCGGATAAGAAGTAAAGCCGTAGGTCCCGTGCCACTGCGATGTGTGTCACGTTAAAAATCACTACTGGAGTTGGAATTACCCCAGATAGGCAAAATTCTTAGTCAGGGTGTACAATGGGCCAAATGTGGCCTAAGTGCTTAGAGATGCTTGGAAAACCGCGTCCTAGATCTCGCTCTTTCAAAGCAAGCAAGCAAGCAATCAATAAAAAGCTTCGTTGCTAGTTCGCTGATTTCAAATATAATTCGCGATAAACGTACTCTTTCATATTTGTTCATTTTGAAAACAGTATGAATTTATGCTGGAATTTTTGAGGACACGGCGTACAGGGATGTAGCTTGGTAGGTATATGAGATAAAAGACTTGGTATATTTGCAACACTTTAAGTTTAATAAAATTTCGAAGAGAAAACGTTTTCATGTGCATGAGGTTGGTACTTACAGGCAAAATCTACATTTTTCTATTTTTCTATGATTTTGACAATATTGTATTGACGGTTGAACGTAGTTGAGGTAATTGTTAATACAGTTTCAATAGACGTTTCGCTTGTTTTGTACCATCAGCTCTTGCTTTCCTTGTACGTCACGTTATTACATATTTGAATAGCAATATTATTTCTAAACAAAATACCACATCAAACGCTCATATTTTTTCGAAAAATTATTACTAAAAAACAAAAACCTTTAGTATATGTAGGAAATATGTTGCTACAAGTAGCATCAAATTATTTTTGAAAAGCGAAAGTAACCTATGGCAGTTTTCAGTATGTATCATATTTACAGCACATTTATTACGTTATAACATTGTCTATTTTTGTTCAATTCATAATATAAAAATACAATACAAATAAAAATTTCACATAAGACGTATTTATTAGTTAACATTACAAAAATGTGTCATGGGAAAAATCAGAAATAAACGAGAACGACTAGAAATTACATAAAGCTTTATACAATTATAAAAAAATATTTAACGTGGGATTGTTATTTGAAATCCGTGGCTTTAAATGTGGCTGCAAATAGTATATTTAAGAACTTCTTTGTTCCTTGTAAAAAGACAAACACACCTGCCGTACACAAAACACAGTTTTAGCGTCACATTATGCCAGTTTATACATAGATATGTGTGCATGAATCACATTTATAGACATTAGCAAGAATAAGATACCCGGATATGTTAGTTTTCTCAAAATAATATTGCGTAGTAGTGGTATAGAATAGAGGTGGGGTATAGGTTGTAGAATTTGGTAATCACTGTAAGTTAATATTCCGTTATCGGTATTGCGGGGTGCCCATTCTGAATTAATTGACTTTAATTAAAAAAAGTAGGCAACACACAATACATCTCATGCCAAATATAATTTTGAAGCCATACAGTTAGAAAATAAAAATTGTGCAAGTTCAGTTGCACGCCACCGATTTCTTGATTGCCGATTACTTACTGGAAAAGATGCTCGCCAAGACAGTTGTTCGCCATCCGTTTGCACAACAGTTTACTTCCTAATAGGTAGTAGTATGTACACCACACCTGCATCAATGCAGAACATAGGTATAAAGCAAATATTAGTT
>JABXWE010065142.1:0-10453 GCA_014611495.1 Limonius californicus
TGTGAGTTTGAGAAGCTTGGGAATGTGGACGAGGCCTCTGTTGAGGCTCAGTCTGTGTCTCCCCAGTCTTTGATTCTCTTTTCCGATGATCTTTGTGATTTCTCGAACGTCTTCTTGCGTTTGGTACGCAGTGGGGGTCACAACATGGACTTGCCAAATCATAGGCCTCTAAACTGGTGTTATCACCATTGTTATTTGCTTGAATGCAAGGATTACACAAGTGTCCTGCATAACCATGACAAGAATCCACGTTCTTCTTGCTTTTCCCACCACCCCCATTTGTTTGGTTACCTTTATTTTGTTTCTGAGGGGGATCACAGGGGGTTTTCACAATAAAATGGTGTTGATCGCCTTTATACCTCGGAGGTTCAAAGGTCAACAAGTATTCACCACTGCTGGTAGTGGATGGTTGTAGCACGTAACGATATCGATGATCAAGGTACTGGTAAGCCAACATTACCGTCGGAGGCGGTGGCTGTTTTTGTTGAATTTTAGCGACATCCTCAGTAGAAACTGTAGGGCGGCAGTAAGTGTAAGTGGTTTGAGTTGGGGTACCAGGATCGCCAGTATCGGGGGGTTGTGAAGCTTTTTTACGAGCAGGCAAACTATGAGTCTTCCATTTTCCTTCCAAAAGTTGTCGCTCCCGAAGGCACAATTTTTCTAACTCATTCATCTTACCTTGCAGAATTCGTTGGAGTTGTATATAACGCATGTGGAGTTCCACCTGAAATTGAGCAAAGCATTGATAAATATGACATTAGTAGAAAAAAACTAACATACAAATGATATTAACATGGTATTAGAACCGCATTTATTTATTTTTTCTTATGAAAACTTACGATAATTTTAAATATATTAAGCTGACGTACATATGGGGAATATGCAACTATTTCACCAATGTTGCCCAAGTTCCACTTAATGTTAGTCATTCGAAGCATTCATCATCGAAGTACATTTATATAGTTTTCCAAAATACAGCTGCTTTTAAATCTGTCATATATCCAATTAAGAGTATATATTTTTAATGTAATCGTTCCATACTACTTGTAATAAGGCATGTAGAAGAGTAATAAGGCATGTACGGTATGTAATCGATTACATAATGCAAATACAACGCACGAAACCAACAGTGGAAAAAATCAGGAATGGAAGGTTGCATAAAATGCACACCACCAATTATTGATTATGAATACAATATTTAACAACTCAAAGACGGCAAAACGTAGATCAATATAAGGAAGCTAAGAACCGAGGATGTAAGGAATAAAAGAAAAATAAAAATTAGCAGAATAGCAGAAATTGGAACAAGATAAAGTTTTGAACAAAATAAGGTGTTATTAGAGGCGGCAAAAATTAAATGCACATTGAAAACGAACAGGTTTATGTGGGGGAAGATGGAAATACACTCAGTCAGAGGCTTGAAAAATATTTAAAAAGGGTTTTAAAGAATGAAGAACAAGGATATACTACAAAGAAGACAAACGAAGCAGTAAAATTGCCAAAACAGGAAACTCGGAACAGCTAGCAACAGAAATAAGAACAACAGAAATAGATAGCATAAAACACAATGCATAAAATAATAGAGAGAAAACGGAAAACAGAAAATGGCGAAGCTAGAAGAATTAGAAGTAACAGAAGAGATTCTTAGAACAAGGAGAGAATTATGCACTAATCAACCATAATAGAAATATATAATAATGAAAACAAGGCAAATAGTGTTGTAGATACGCAAAGTTAAATAAACACTGGGGAAATTAAAGAAACCAATAAGTAAGCGCAAACTGGGAAAATCACGTGTGAGGGAGAAGAATACTAGAAACGATGAAATAGTGAGAGAAGAAACATGAATACGGAAATTGTGTAATAAATCGACTGAGAAGGAATTACCTATTCTAAAATATTAAAAGAATGATAGAAAAAAGAATCCCAAAAATACCTAGAATATACAAGCCACATGGAAATAAGGATATCGGACGTCCAAGAAAAAGCTAGATACCCACACAGGTCATAAGACCGACACAGTAAAGAGAAGAAGATGAAGGGGATAATAAGCACTGTGATATTGATATTGTAAAATAGTGGGCTTATTATTATTAACATTCTGTAAAGCATGCATAAAAATAGTGGAGAAGAAACTGAAAAAGGAAGTAAAAACGAGCATGGAAAATGAGGAAGCTGCTTTGACGGATGTGTATCATACACACTACTATTTTTCCCGATCTAGCCCGGTAACGGAACTAACCCTAGAACAAGGAAAGAATATGTATTTACCGTATGTAAAGCACTGGGTTTCGGCGCGGAAACTCGGGAGTTAAAATTCCCGGTTTGATAGATGACGGGCGTCCTACCCACTCGCTTAAAAAATTAGATACCTTACGGTAGAATGAACAAGGAGTAATAATGCGGTTGTCAATTGCCTGATACTCACCGCATCACCAAATGTCATGCATTTGGGACGCGACAACAGGGTGTGAGAGCAAGAATATGGGAGCTCTGACCTTTCGTCTTGCAGGCCTAACTCCTTCATGGGGTGTAGAGCCCCATATTATTATTATCCAAAAAGCTATGAGACATATACAGAAGAATGGAGAAGGTAAGTAAGGGCAGACGATATCAATTCGGTAACTTTTCAGATGGATAAGTTAAGGAGATAAGGAGTTGGTTTCAGTTTTTTGTTATTTATTATATTCATGAATAAGCAAATCAACAATGTAAAACAGTCGACAATATTGTAATTATATGGCAGCGTATCGCTTAAACTGCACGGGTAATTGGAGAAGCACCCAATACACATGGGGATACTCCAAAATAATAAATGTAGTATCTGACCCAAAATTAAAAATGGGAACGGACTACATATTGTTAACCAAATACTCTTTTCATAAACTCTTCGAAGTACGGATAAACCATGAAGAATCAACCAGATTAAGTCAAAACTTGTCTGTAACTGCCTTCGTAGTCTCCTAACACTGGAACACTCTAACAAGATAAAACTTGTGTGCATAGAAAGAAATGAAAACGCAGATAAACTAGCAAAACTAGGATCTGAAACACCGTTCACAAGGCCTGAACCTATCGTCGGTCTAACTAAGCAGACATTGCGAGGAGCAGTTAAAGAATGGATCGTAACCAAACATTCGGAACACTGGAGAGTCTCACCTCGACAAAGACAAAGCAAAGCTATGATGGGTAACCACCCCCATAAGCTTACCAAAACAGTCCTACAATTTAGTAGGACTCAAATTGGAGTAATGACAGGACTCCTAACGGGACACTGGCACTTTAAACAGCACCTCTACAACATAGGGCTATTTAACAAAGATCCTATATGCAGGCTGTGTGGCGAGGAAGAGGAAACAGCCTCCCACATAATATTCCAATGTGAAGCCTTAGCTCGTAGAAGATACCAAATCTTTGAGGGTACTAATCCCAACGAGATACAACTGCAAGCCAGTCTGATCAACAAACTCCTAGACCTGATAAAGGGGATGGATCTACTTGTCAGCGACTAGCTACAAAAGGGGATGCACAATAGGCCCAAGAGGCCGCAGTGTCAAGGGCAGTAACAAGCCCGTATAAACAATCAAAAATTAAGTATATGAAAAAGGAAAATGAAACATATATGAATACAAATAAAAAGCAGCAGAAAAGTAATTAAGATTGAGTACAAAAATTGAAGAAGCAACAGAATATCTAATTGTATATAAAGGAAAAAACTGGCAGAAGTGTGTATGAGTAAAATGGAACTACGGCTTATGGTAAAATTTATTTTAGGGTCCCAGAGAACTGGAAAAAGAAAAGCAAACATGTCAAGAAAAATTCTGGAATATATAACAAAGAAAATAGGTGATAACAGAAAGGTAAAATCACTATTAGAAAGTTTGAAAGATATTTAGAAATGGGTTGAGGTATGAATAATGTAAGTATAATACAAACGTAAACAGTTCAAATATTTTTATTTAATTTCATATTTTTACTGATACAAAATAATAAATTAAGGCTCAATTGAAAAATAAGAGTGCAATTGAACGATGGAAGGTTGGTATTTGGTGAGTCTTCTCTGCTAGAAGTTGAAATTTTTTTTGAAACAGGACTTAAAGTGTTGTAAAATTTTAAAATAATGATAAACCTTGAAACGTTAGCAATAGTCATATAAAAACACGTTTAAAAATAGTGTTTAAATTACAGTCTATAGTAGACCTAGCTGAATAAATTTAAATATAATTTGTAGCTCCTTAAGTGCCCCATGTTTAAGAATCGTGTCAGTGTGTCAGATAATACACGGAAATATTTTCCAAAACCTCTACGAGGTTGGTTGCCATTTTTAGGCTGCTTTTAGTGAGAACTAGCCGAAAGGAAATTCGACTTCAATTATTTAAGTTATTCTTTTATACCGAATTTGGTACTACAGAGTATATATGTTAGTACACGCCACAAATAGCTAAAATGCAATTTTACAATTGTGAAAATGTCTTTTCACACAAAGACTTCGTCAAGAAGTACACCACCAACAATACTTAAGAACCAAGAAAACCAGCTTTCTTTTATTTAAGCTCTTCTCTATATTTTATTGTCTGTAAGTATACCATTAGTAACAGCATACAATTGCAGACAGTATATTCCAGGAACGAATGCAAAAAGTATAATAAAAGATGCCCTCGTTGTAGAAGTAGCTCATAAGTCGTAAACAACATGGCCTTGACATAACCAAACTTCCCAAACGAATAGTGCTGTCATATGTACGTGTATTGACAATCTATAAATAAAATATATTTTACCAAATAAAGCTGACGGCCGGAAAGTTCTTGAATTATAATGCATCTCACAGCACACATACCATTTAATTGTAACCATGGAATTTAAAGATAAAAATGTTCTTAAACGTTTACAGATACACGGAAATATGACAACAATGTTTGCCTACTTTCAAAGTATTAGACCTAGACTCAAAATATTTAGAAAAAAAGCAAGGACTTCGCAGGAAGGACATGTCTACTGAATGATTTATGTAAGAGTACGCGCCTAAAAGCTTAAAGATATTCAACTCAATCTACTTATCAGCGGCTTTCTCTATATCTAAAATAATACTATACTATCGTGGAAAATCGCACCATTCTGACTACATGGCTAGAAAAACTGCATACCGTATTTTGTCCTTTTAGTTTTAGATATAAAGTTCAACAGTCAAGGTTTTTTTTAACGTTTACACTACCGCCTCCCCCCCCCCCCCCCCGGAACCGCTTTCGCATTACTGCAGGGGATGCGGGAATCCCTTACATCCTAGTCATTCATGCAACATGCACCCTAAACTTAATTAAGTGAAACACGGTCGCCTCAGCCAGGGAACGACCACGCCGCCGATCGGACCTCATTTCACTGTGACCTCGACTGACAGCGCTTGGTCGCACTGCCTCATCGAGGTTTCTAACAGTCAATGATTAATCTAAGTAAACTTTATCTGGAAAAAGGCGGGCCTTCCAATATTTATTAAATTAAATGTTAAAAACATCATTAGCTAATGATTAATATATAATTACGCCTAATAGTTATTATGTATATTTATAGTAGATATAAAATAAATAATTATATGAATCAATTAACAAACTAATAACGATATAATTTTCCTACAGTAATCTAAATTTAGATATACAGGATGGTGAATTTTTCGATGCTCACCATTGGCATCTAGGAAACGGTAAGAGATACGAGTTAAATCATAGAAAACTTTTTTATTTCTTAAGGCCGCCATATTGGATTATCACACCATAAGATAGACAAAAACATTAGCTTTTCATATTAGTAAGCTACATAACATTTTTCTTCCAAAAAAACTTGTTGAATTTTGAAAATTATTGTAATAATTTATAAAATCGCATAGGCTTTGAAAAACAATTGCAATATCAATTAAACTGATAAATTTTATGCTAATTGTCATTATCATTTAGACTTCTTAAATACTGAAAAATTTGTATTGGTCTAACGATAACAATATGATAAACTCAAGAATACTAGATAATTATTTAAATTGTTCCGCGCCGTTATTTATGATGTAGAGGTTAGTCCTCAAATTCATTTCGTCCACTTCTTTTTGATAGTCTGCCTCGGAATGGAGTAGAATGCATTTTCGATTTGGAGGCGAACATGTCCGATGTCGGGGATGCATACACATCATTTACATTGCCGCACAGAAAGTAATCCATAGGCGTTAGGCTTGGCGATCATGGAGGCCAGCCAATAGGGCCAAACGTGCCAAGCCATGAATTTTGAAAACGTGCATCTAAATAATCTCGAACAATGCGGGCGTTGTGAGCACCGGCTTCGTCTTGCTGGTATGCTACCAGTGGTACCATTTATGCTTTTGAAGAATTACTAATGGAAATTCGTCTAGCATATCTTTCAATTTATTTGCAAAAAATGCCAAAATCCAGGCCCATGTAAATGTCCATCATTAAATAATGGACCCAGAACCGTGTTATCTAAAAGGCTCATACGTTTAAATAATACCGAACCTTCGTCTTAGTCTCTCTTATTAATCGGGGATTCTCTGTTGCATAGTAATAAAGATTTCTCCTGTTGTACATTCCCGAATTTGTAAATAAAGACTCATCAGTCTAGAGTATTTTTCTGAAAAAAATGTGGATCTTGTTGCAGTTTTTCACGAAACCAATAACAAAAGTCGAATCTTTTATTACCATCACCAGGATGAAGAGTTTGTACAGGTGTGAATTTATAATCATGGTACTTTTGTTATTTTATGATTTTCCTCACATATGAATCATCAATACCACATTGTTGAGAAATTCTTGGGCTGGAGTTTTCTGGATTAATCGCTAATTGAGCCAGCACATTCACTTCATTAGCAATAATTCCTTTTCTATGCGGCCCTCGCGGTCTTCTAAACGTACCACAGTCAAATTTCTTGAAATCCTTGCAAATATTGTTCGGTGAGGTAGCTGTCTCTCTGGATACATATTTGCATAATTTACAAACGCTAAAACAGAATTTCTATTGCTGAATGTAGACATCGTACATATTCTACTATTCTTCGTCGGTGAACATCGTGACAATTGCAAAAGAAGATAAAGAAATTCTACGTATACCACTTAAACGCAATCAGTCTATTTTGTTATTGAAACAAAACCTTTGTAACCTGTCAGTTTCAATTGTTTTATAAACGGCGCGCACTTTGAAAATTTAAATATACATCTGCTGTTTTTGCATTTGTTATCTCCTTATAGTTAAACCAATAAAACGTTTGCAGTATTTAAAGAGTTTAAGTGACAATTAACAATACAATCTCTCACTTTAATTATTATTTCAGTTTTGTTTCAAGCCAAAGCGATTTTATGAATTATTCAGAAAAATTAGAAATTTCTACAAGTTTTTTGGAAGAAGAAGGTTATGTTAGTTACCAATTTGAAAAGCTAATTTTTTTATCTATCTAATCGTGTGGTAACCCACTATGGCAGCCACAGAAAATAAAAACGTTTACTATCGCACCTTGATATCTAGAATATCTAGAACATTTCAATCACAGTGACCAAAAACACAAAGTTAGGTACTACGTTTGAGTGAAATAGTGTCAATGGTAGGGAAGGATAATAATTTATTTCTAAAACTACACTTTTCAGTTTTTTCATGATAAATCAAGAACGAATCAAAATATCCAACATTTCTGTGAATGTCTTTTCAGATTCTCAATCGTCATAAAACTTTTCTCTAATTTAACCGACCTCGTATTTTTTTACCGTTTCCGAGATATCAATGGTGAGCATAAAAAAATTCACCACCCTGTATACGATTTTCCCTAATTATAGTATTATCCTATAGAAGATGTCTCTAAAAGGTCTGTCAAACCGCTACTACATATTCCTCAGACCAAAATAGGATGATTTTAACTTACTACATATATTATATAAAAGTATATGGTTACGCAGTAACAGCCTTCTAAAGTGAGACTTGTGCGATCACTTTTCTGCATATAATTATGGTAATAGTTGGACCAATAATTTATTTGCATACTTACTTTATTTAAAAGTTGAATAAAAAAAAGACCAAACATACCTAACAGGCATTTTTGTTTTATAATGCCGTCAATTAAAATTAAGGTATCGCAGTACCTTGTGATGTGTATTTTGGGTTGCCCATTTTTCGAATGGTAGGCTCGTACTATCTTGTGATAGTATACGCGGTATACATTTACATAAACCTCATAGTAAGATCCCTCAAACGGACATAGCAAATCCCTAATTGTAGCTGATCATACTTTTAAATGTACAAGGTGTTGCCTAAATTGTACCCCGCAGTGAAACTTATATTACAAAATGTATAATATTAAGTATATAAATGAAATTAGAAATGGTAGATTAGAAATTAATACCTTTCTAACACAGTCTTCAAATAAAACAACCATTCTCATTCTAGAATCACAGTTTTTGATAAAGTTGACTAGGGTTTTATGATCGGCCTTTTCCATGTCGGTTCCATTGATGGACAAAATTACGTCCCCTTCTCTCATCCCTGCCCTATACGCTGGACCATCGTAATCCACGTAATCCACATATGTTATCATTTCTATCTCCTGTTCTTTTTTGTAATGGATTCCGTAGCTTTGCAGCGTAAATCCATAGGATCCATTCTTTTTTTCGACTATGATCGTTCTTCTTCTGCGATCTTCCTCGGGCTTGGTGATGGTGACTCTGTCGGATTGCACTCGTTCCAGAATTTGAGACTGCAAAAATATAAAATTAATTGTTTTTGCGTTAGTTTAATAATTTTTGTAGTACAGAATTCCAAAATAATATTAAATATTTGTTCAAAAGTATTTGTTTCTGTGTTTGTATCGAAATATACAATGTATATAAAAAGTGTCTGATAATATACCCACGTATAACACTTATCAAAACAAACATAAAAAGCTTAATCAACATTTGTGCGGAAACCAACTGTTTCAGGGGGAAAACAAACAGTATGGGCACTAACAGGTAAATAAGTATAACATTTGCCCAAATACGAAGGTCTAGTGAGTTAAAATTAGGGGATCTAGATGGCCCTGCATTAGGCCCTTCGTTGTACCGATTTGTCTTTATAAGTTATAGGTGTTCTCCGACATTGATTTAAAAATGTGGATGAGCCCCATCGTGCATAAATCACAGATGAACCCTATCAATTCCAATACCAAAAACTTTGTTATAAAGTATTTGTTTCTGAATTATTATCGATATATAGAAGGTGTTTAAGAAAAGGTCCGCTAATTTATCCACGGATAATACTTACAAGACCAAACATAAACCTCTTACGTCCGGGAACCTATACGGGACTATATTAGAGATAGAGGTGATACTGTGTTTTTCAACAATAAATCATATTATAACGAAAAAACGAACAGTAAAAGCACTAGTAGGTAAAAAGTATAACTAACATTTGCCGAAATACAAAGGTCTAGTAAGATAAAATCAGGGGATCTAGATGGCCCTGTAATTAGAACTTTCGTCCTATCCATTATGTCGTTAAAGGTTGCAGGTGTGATCCGACATTGAATGAAAAATTTACGACAGATGAACCCTATCGTTTACAATTCCAGAAAGAATATTAAATATTTGTTAAAAAGTATTTCCGTCTGTATTTTTATCGAAATATACAATGCGTTTTAAAAAAATGTCTGATCATTTACCCAAGTATAATACATACTTATTAAACGAAACAGGACTCTTAGTTAAGCGATATACGTATTTTCCGACATTGTGTGACGCCTGAAAATGATTTCCAAGGGAAATTCTCCACACTAAGTAAGTAAATAATTAGTTAATGATAGCCTCCCGGAACCTCAATCGAGGATGGGCGGTTCTCTGCTTTGCTCTAATAAATATATTAATTAACTTTACGTTAATTACCTGAAAGGGCGCCACCGACTTAATAATAAAATACACTACCATTAACGCAGATGTCGATTGGTTAGTCGGACCCACAGTTTATTACTTACTTAATTTGATACTCCAGAATACAATGATAGGAAACAATAAATAATAAGTCCAATTGCAGCAACAATATTTAATAGCAGCAAAAAAACATAAATGGGTAGTTCATAAACCCCAAATTAACAACATTAAAGTATAAGTGTTTTCGTATCCTGTATCGGTACACAATTGCCAGTACGCAATCACTCAATATAGCCTCAATAATAAATGACTTTGAGCTAAAGTAAAAATACTGCGTTTCTCTTTCTCCAAACAAGCGCCCCCAAGCCGCGTCCTACACTCTAATCATGAAAGGCCTTCCAAGATTTACAGCGCAGATAAGAAATCAAAGATCGCTGTGAAACCCGAACTAAACGCAATATTACCGCTCCGGTTGACTTACACTGTATATCAAGTGAAATTCCCGTGATTATGTACGCTAATACCTGTACAAGCTAAAATACCAATGTATTATGCCAATAAAATAATTCGAAACA
>JABXWE010065144.1:0-11768 GCA_014611495.1 Limonius californicus
GTTTAACAATTCTTAAAATTAGTAAAAAATATAGTTTTAGAGCAATTTAAAATGGAATTTTTTTAAAGCAGGTAAATACAGATCATAAAGTACCTTTGAAATACACGGTGGGCTAAGGAGAACATTCATATTTTGTCTCGTTAGTAACTTCTTTAGTTGCAAATTGATTTTTATAAACTTGCAGAAAAGTTATAGTTAAGTTACATACTTTAAAAAAGTCGAGTTGATAGTGACGTAATTAAATATATTTTTTTATACAGGTTGATTTCAGAGAAGCCGTTACTTTATTTAGTCGCAAGAACTAATAATTTAAAAATAATAAATATTGCCCATATTTTATATACATACATATACATATAGCGAGTTTGTACAGCCTAGACGGGCCGTGTCTCGCATCCTATATATGCCATAGGTCCCTATCTTCCCATAGGCCCTCTGCTAATTCTCGCTTCTCCATTGCCTCTCTTACATCATCTTTTCACATTCTAGGTGGGCGACCTCTTTTTCTTCTCTCCGGTGGATTCCATTCGCATATCTTCTGTGGGGTTGCATACGTCTCATATGTCCATACTAAATTAATCTCTTCCTCTCTATCTCTTCTATTACTGGTAGTTCTATTTCCATTCTTCTTCTAATCTCTTCGTTTGTGATATGTTCCAGCCTACTCACTCCACAGCTTCGTCTTAGATAGTCCATTTCGGTCGCCAACAGCTTGTCTTTGTTCCCTTTTGTAATCATATTTTAGCGTCTTTTAAATGTTTTGAAACATTTCAATTCATTTTAAATTTTATTCATAATTTATTATTTCTTGTGACAAAATAGTATTTTCTTAAATCAACGTCTATAAAAAATTTTGTTTAGCCCGACGTGTATTTTAAAGGTGCTTTACGACCTGTATTTATCTGCTTTAAAAAAAATTATACATTATAAATTGCTCTAAAACTATATTTTTTACTAACTTTAAGAATTGTTAAACACAACTTCATTTACCTATAATGTAAAATATTTTAAACGGTTAAATAATATATTTTCAAACTATAGATTTAATTTATTTCTTTATGAAAAGCAAAAAATAACATGATGTTTAAAAACCCAATTAACTTAGGATCTTTTGTCTAAATTGTTAATAAATATAATAAGGGATTTATACGTTTGCTTGTCCCTACTTTACTTAGTAGAAAGATGTAATCTGTTGTAATACCCTTGTCTATTGTTTACTAAGTACCTACCTATTCAGTACCTGGTTGTGTACTCGGTATTTGTGTTGCCTACACGCAAATAGGAAATGTTGAAATACATGGATTTTTCTAAAATTTTATTTCCATTATTTCCAAAATAAATTAAATTTGATAAAAAATGTTAATGCGGCTTTTGAAAGAGAATGGTTATATCTATCTGCTGATGTGGAGATTTTTTGATATTCATATTTTTGCAGTGGCGGCTCTCCAAGTGAAGTGAAGTGAAGGCTGACTAAAGAAGAAGAAGAAGTAAGTATTCAGAAGTTGTTAAAATGCAACTGTAAAGTATTAAATCCTGGCATCCTGTCGTAGCAAAATTTTTCTTTGAATGTTATAATAGTAATTTACGTTACAAGTCCGGGAAGTGATTTATTACGGTACGAGTTAGATGTTTCTGGCGACGAAGGAGCCGAGTCAAGAATATCTAAACGACTACCGTAATAATAACTTCACGGACGTGTATCGTACTACGTTTTATTTCATACAAAGTGATTTTTTAAAAAAATCAATTTGCAGTATCCTAGGGAATGTCCCGTCTATATTAAGCTTTAGAATTCTGACTAGTATGAAAATTGTAACAGAAAGAAAGAAATCTTGACGAAAAACCTGTAATTTACTTACCTTAATAAATTACAAATCAGTTGCAACTAAATACTGTTCAGTTCACATTTTTTGTTGGGCCAAAATTTTTAACTACCTGAACTGTCACACAGTTTGACATACAGGTAAATGTCATTCAAAGCTCATTACAGCTGACTGCAGACGGAATAGCTTTTTTTCTAGGCTTGCTGCAATTGACTTTTTAAAAAATCACTTTGTACGGTTAACGATTATAAATAAAAACAAAATAAAAATTTTAAATGTCATATTTGACAATAGGCAATGTAATCATTTTATTAAAAATAAATTGTTATTTTAATGGATACGTTCCTATGTGACTTTGATTATTTAACAGAAACAAAAGTTACTAAGGTAACAGCGTAAATAAAGGCAGACATTTTACTTTGTAAAAAAAATACGAAAAATAATATCTGCCGGAAAATGGCTAGTGAGTTAAGTAAAATTTCTCAGAGAAGAGCAGAAGCTGTGGGGAAACTTATTCCTGTCAAGTTTTCGCAAAGGTATGGGAAGGAATATGCGTTGTTTTGTGACTGGCGCAAGAAATATGAGGTCGAAACGAGTGTTAGTGAAAACGTGATGTTGGCTTACTTTTTGGATTTGGTTAGATAAGTTTCTTTTTTAAGTGTTTTCTTTTTAACTGATAACATTTGACATTTGATGACATTAGAAGAGAATATAGAATTTTGTTTTAAGAAGTACTGGATTATATTGTAATGGAAATGGAAGTAAGGTTTCAAGACTGTGATAAGTTACAATTCATGTACGAAATCGGAAATCCGAACAATATGGTTCGTGTTTTCCGTCTAAAGCATTTGAAAGTTTAAGTCAATTTTATGGCAAAAGTCTTAAAACCAAATTAAATCTTCTTTATGCCGACGAAAGTTACCGCAATTTACAGATCCAAGAATTACTAGAAAATCTCAATGAGAACAAAGAAACTTTTACCGAAGCCTACAAATTGTTCTGCCTTATATTAACTATTCCGTCGACAAGTGCATCAGTGGAAAGAAGTTGTTCTTGCCTTAAACGAATAAAAACGTACTTAAGAAATGCAGTATCTCAAAATAGGCTTCCTTCTTTGGCAAATATTTCAATTCAAAAAGAATTCCTAATAAAATTAATAAAAAATCAACCATTTTACGAAGACATAATAAATAATTTTGCTGCATTAAAAGACAGAAGGATAGACTTGGCTAGTAAGTTGATACTGAATTATATTTTTTCTATTTGTTATTATTGGGGTTATTATATTTCACCTATTTTTTTACCCGCGAGCCACCACTGTATTTTTGTAAATACTATTTGAAAATTTAAAATTAAAATAGAGTTGAATGTCTGGTAATGCTGAAGAGTAATTATTTTTAAATTAAAAAAAATCGATCTATCAGTAGATAGAAAAAACATAAATAAATAGAAAGAAATCGCCCTTGATTCTTACGTTACAATTCCATCTAAAAAAATGGAACAAAATGTGCATAAAATGAAGCATATTTCGAGGTGTAAACTTTAGGGGTTGTTTAGTCATTTGAGATTTGGTTTCTAGCAGATCTAGAATTTGTGAACCTGCCTAAAGATAGACAACACGCTACATAGAACCGGTTTAAGCAACTTTTAAAATTTAAATGATTCCTTTACATGTCATAACCCTGCTCAGTCAGCAAAAGTAAAGAGTGTTGCCTACTTTCAATAAATATTTTGGAAGTTCGTCGCCTGTATATT
This sequence comes from Limonius californicus, assembly GCA_014611495.1. Taxonomy (NCBI): domain Eukaryota; kingdom Metazoa; phylum Arthropoda; class Insecta; order Coleoptera; family Elateridae; genus Limonius; species Limonius californicus. The sequence continues at coordinate 3,579 of JABXWE010065144.1, forward strand.
CAGTACAATTTACTATTATCAACTTCTCAAAAATAAACTAAAGTATCGTTCGACGTGTTCAGAAACGTCAAATACTAACAGCTACTTCTTCATGGTAAAAATTGGAAAATTCGATTTAATAATGTTTTTTTTTTGCTTTTATTGTTCTATATAAAATTATTAATAATTTCAATTGCTTGTCCATTTTTCGAGATTTCCCACACTATATTTAAATATTATAAGTACGTTATAGCTCCTTCATCTCATATGTTTGAACTTAAAAAGTGATAAATACAAATGACAAATTGTTACAGAAATATAGCGAATGTGATTTGTGTAAAGTCACGAAGCAATCCCGTTAATGCCTTTAAAAATCTTAAAATTTAATTAAAAAACTATTCGATTTGTATTAATGTCCTTTAAAACACTATCTTTCAAAATTTCATATTAATTTTTGTAAATATGAAAATATCTAGAAAATATGTTTGATGTGATTTCGTCTGGAATATCAACAACCACGCATATATACATACATACTACGTACGTAGGCATGTACTCAGACAAATATTTAAGCACATTCGTACATACAGGGAATTTTTCTTTTTAGTATACATTGCCTATGTATACTTTTAAAATGAACGCGTCAATTACGCCCATTGTGTAGGCAACCAACTATACCGACAACTAAAAATCAGACGCAAACGTCACTATAGTTGTGAATTATTTGAGTATGAAGGTTATGTTGATGCAGTGTTATATTAAATAAGTATTTCACCTTGTATATAGGATGCAAATAATGACTTATTGGTTAAATATAAAAATCGACAGGGTGATGTTTCTGTAAGGTCTGTGAACATTGTACTTCTTTTGTACAACACAAATACATCAGCGGCAAGGTGGTTTAATGGTCAGCATAGTTGCCTTCCAAGCAGTTGATCCCGGTTCAATTCCCGACCATCGCAAACTTTTTTAATTATTATTTTTTGTTATAACTATTAATTATGATTTCTTCAATGCAGCATAAAATATTTAATTTCATTTCTTCGGTTAAAATGTGATTACTTTTAGTTCTTATTTTGTGGGAATTTATTACGCATCCCTCTGATTTAAATTTTCTAACAATTGTTTGTATGGTTCGAATACAAGGAACAGGTCTTTCTAGATATATTAGTGAAAATAAGTCTCTCAGAGTTCTTAAGCTGTTACCATTCTGATACCACATAAGAATTTCCCCTTTTTCGTCTTTATTGTACATGGTTGTATAAAAACGCAAGAAGACACTAAATAAAGTTTAATTTTATTTTTTAACTTTGAATTAATTTATTTGTTTTGGTCACAGCATGGTTCAGTTGTCTGCATAGTTGATTGCCTATATAATAGGCGTAATTGACGCGTTATTTTTAAAAGTATACATAGGCAATGTATAATAAAAAGAAAAATTCTCTGTATGTTTATACGCACATTATGTAAATACGCAAACATTCACATACCCCCGTACTTATACAAATATGAAATTACACACATTTGGTCATACGCAGTTATGAAAATACGTTAGTATATTCATACGCTCATACATGCATAAGCACATACTTAAATACACAAATACGCAGGTATGTTCATATGTATATGTATGTACGCACGTATATATGTACATGTACAAGTATAGAGCAGTAGTAGATAGTATAAGATACGTACAAGACTTATGACCGTACGCTCTTACGCACATATGCATATACATATAGTCTACGTCAAGACATACCGCTTAAAAAGGTACTTGTAGAACAAGGATTAACAAACAACTTACAACTCGGTTTAAAAGTACTAGCCTCATTCGGGTAAATTTATATATTGCAAAAAATAAGGAAATTCCTAGAGCCGGGTTTGTTATTTTACCTGCGTTTACAACTTTGTTAAATGTTAACAGGGATTACCAGGCACCCTTCGGTGAGGTGTTAACGGTATATCTTGAAGTGGACTGTATGTAAATAAAAAGGTATAGTCTTTAGATACATTTACATATTGCGGAGAAGGTGAGGTTACCTAGGGGGTTGTGACTCAAGCAAGAAACTTAAATGCTCTGTTTTTAATTCATTATTTAAGATTACCCTGTTTAGTTCAACTTATTTATATTAAACCTAGGAAATTATTTATCAAAATTAGCTTCCTTAGATATTTTTCATAAGTAATAAGATATTTTTCAGAGGGTGAGATTAGATCTTTGCCTATTTGTGTGCCTTAATGACATACTTTTTTAATTTAAGAAGTCAACAGTGCTAAACATATCAGTTTTACTTGAACTTCTGTGCAAAATAGACATTTATTTATCCTTTATTTGACGATGTGGACACCGTGGACTGATAGCGAATATTAAATTCGGCGAAAAATATATCAAATGTAACGGGAAAACTGTTTGCTTACGGTAAAATTGTAAAATCGGAGATTGCATGAAGATTTTACTGCACTAAAGTGTTCCGAAAGTACATTGCTAGGAATCATTAAGCGTATGGAATTTAAACATCAAACTATAAACATGGGTCAAATTATTGCGGAATCAAACAGATTACAAGCATGGGGTCGCGAGTATCTCTAAAACATTAAAAGAAAATAGAAATATATGCTACTTAGGCGAAACTTGGTACGACTCTCACGATATTGTACAGAAAAGTTGGACAGGAAATTCGAATCAGTGTAACATAGATACGACAGAAAAATAGTATCTTTTATGTTTTATATAATTATAATTCTATGTTGTAATATTATTATTATTAAAGCGTGTAAATAGATATTTAGACTTAAATAAAATGGATATTTAAAAATGTCACATGAAATTCCTAAAGCCGGGTCTATTATTTTACCTGCATTTACAACTTCGTTAAATATTGACCTGCAATTACCAGGCACCCTTCGGTGAGACAATAACGATATAACTTGAAGGAAACTATACGAACAAACATTTTCTACTTCCTAAAGATCCAAAAATCATTTTTCCGTTAATATCTAACTTCGGGTTTTTCATAAAATTGGTATGTTCCCACGACTATGGAAAAATCAAATAGAACGTTTCTAGAATTAAAATTATTAAACGTTTTTGAAAGACATTCGGTACTATTTTACGGCCTAATAAAGGTCAGTAAAACTGTTTTTCATTTATATTTATTAACGAAGCTTGTGCTTGACGTGTTTTATGAATTTTCGGTTTAGTTACCTGCGAAAATATCAAACAACTAAGCTAAAGAATAATAAATGAGTGACCAACGAAATTCTGGATTTAATGGAATATCGCAGGTTAGTTTAACGAAATGCTGACGAATATAAAACTACATAAACATTATCATCATCATAATCGCGATCTTCGTTTATTCCGCTTGCGCAGTCTCGAGGCGGTGTGAGGTAAAGCTAAGCTAGCTTGTGCTATGCACAGCAGGGCCCGACTCTGCGGGTTACCGTGGTTAACCTGCCTGGTGTGTGTGTGGATGTTTTTGTTTATGGTCTTGTTACTCCACTAATGCGACCGTAATACGAGGAGTGCCATTAATTTGATCCCTAATGGCAAATGGAGACCGGGACCCAATACCGATCACCCAGCGAATTAGAAAAACTTCCGACGCCTGTAGTAATTCGAACCGGAAAGCGTTCGGACCATTACATCCAAAGCTTGGCTGTCTTACCACTGAGCCACCCCAGCCCTTATACTACATAAATATATAAAAACTAAAATAAAGTTAGCAAAAGGACAATGGATGCGAGCAAAGTGTGTAGAAATGGAAAAATCAGAAAGGAAACACGACATGGTTAACATGCACAGAAAAGTTAAGGAATTAGCTGGAATATATAAGAAACCCTAAGCAGTTACCATAACATTTGAACAAAAACAAAAAACCATTCTGAAAGAAGAGAAAATAAAAGCTACATGGGAATCTTACATAAACGATCTATTTTATGACCATGACCCCTATAAGGGGAGGGGGGGGTTTCATCAATTGGGGAATATTTATTGAAAGTCTGCCTTGATTTTATCACTTTTTTCCTCTTTCCAGTTTTTAAAACAGTGACTTACTACTTCAGGTTTTATAACAAAAAATCAGTGTTTATTTATTTATAAAAAGAGATAGCATGTTTAATAATTATAGCTTTTCCGTGAGGATTAGTTCAGTAACTATTAGGGTTTCTTTAATATATAAATTCGAAGTTGCCCTTTGTTTGGTTTAACAAAATCATTTGTAATGTTTCACGTGTAGTTTCACATATCTATACAGACATTTTCGTATAGCATCCATTTCTATTTTATTTTCTAGGCCCACTGCACTGCTACCAGCTAGACCTATTGTGCATTTGTGTCTATATTGAATACTTTCCTTCGAGTAGTCCTGCGTTTTTTACACAGCCCAGTATGCCCTTGAGCGGGATAGTCTGCAGTTTGTCTGTGTCCAAAAAGGAACTCCGAACATCCTTCATTCCGTACCTCACGCACGTAGGGTCGTCTGTTAGCCCCATTGTGCTGAAGTATTTGTTCAGTTTACAGTGACCTGTGAGTAACCCTGTTAACTGGTTTAGGTTAATCCTGTTACAATTCTTTTGGATGGGTCTCTTGTAAGCAGCCGTGACTGCCCCAATTCGGAAACTGCTTTCCAGATATTGATGTGTGCTTCTCAGAAAAGTTCTTTTATATATCCTTTGGCACTGCTGGTACAACAGGTAGGTTCTGGACCAATCAGAGGAAGATCGAGTAGCTAGCTAGCCTTTTCATTGGCTGCTATTCTCTGGTGCCTAGGTACCAAGTAACTTTGTCTCAAGTAGCCTGTTCATTTAGGGCATCTAAGCAGTGCAGTCTTCTACAGTTTTAGAAGTAGAGGCTTTACGTCAGTCTGATTATCAGGTCTAATAAGGATCTGTCTATTGGCATAGTGCTTGTCCACCGTGTTCTAGGCGCGGGTGGTTATTGTGGCTCTTTCTCTTTCTTCAGCCTCTTTAGGAAGTCCAATATTGAACATAGGCCTTCTCCAAATTTTTCCACTCTTGGCGGTTTCCTGCCGTTCTTGTCCATTCGAATCAACCAATTCTGTTAAGGTCATCACTCCACCGCATCTGCGGCCTTCCTCTTCTTATTGTGGCTAGTTCCGATTAAAAGACGGTGGCATCCAGGTTTAAGCCCCTGTTTATTATTTCCTCCATTTTGGAGCTGCCTATATACCAGATATTTCCAAATCGGTCTGTTCGATTCATTACATTGTATCACCTCCCCTTCTCTTCGGAAATGATTACCTTGAAGGGTTTATTGAAGTGGAACTTTTTGAATGTTTTGTGCGACTGTTTTTTCAACATGCATTTTTTTGTAGTTCTTGGAAGATCTTCGAGTGAAAGCCCTTTCTGCGGTGATGGCCTCAAACTTCACCACTAGTGATAGTAAGGAAAGGTAAAGCCACGTCTGCAGTACCGATAGTTAGTGCCCCTATTATGACCAGGCATGCCAATCTTGATAGTTTGCCCAGTTTGATTTTCATTGCCGTCTTTTTGGCTTTGTGCCACCAGATTAGATAATATTTGGCGGTACCACCTTGGTATACAGTTTTTGGTATTGCAAATCCCTCATAATAACTGTTACGGTAGACCATACGAGGGGCGTTTACAATAAATGTGGAGAGTATAATTACCTTCTCGTAAAAGTTTGCCGATGCCATCCTGGCATTGAGGTAGCATTCATAATAATAATAATTCATCGTAGGCGCCCGCACGAGACCACCTTCCCTAGCTGACTACCTCCCCCAATCATTGTTGCCATAAACATTATCTACTCATATAGCTATTTCTATTCACTACGCCGCTGTTTCCAACAACGACTTACGCAGATACACCAATCTTATATAATAATAATAACAATAATAATAGGACAGTGCTTGTAACCACATATAATAACAAGTAGATTGTACTTCATGGCATATGCATATACCATAATCTCGCCAGCGGATTGTAAATTTATTTATATCCACACACATGTGATGCCACTGTCGCTACACCTGAGTTTGCTATTGCAGCTCGTATTCATATAATAAACCCGTAAATGGTAGCACTAATATCGTAGCTTGCCTCAGCATAGACGCATTCAGTTAGTAGGTTTGCAAACGCAATAAGTGGTTACGCCAAAATATGCAACCTGATGCCTAGCTACAAACACTGTCTTCGGCAGACTGTCGCTCTGGCGGCCCTTAACACTCTCTGCAGCTACTGTTACTCGCAAGATTCCCAAAAGTACCTAGCTTGCCCGTACTCTCGTTCAAACCATTTTAATCTTTACCGGATGTTGCTGTGAGTCGACAGAAGCTACGTATACTTATACGTACACCACCTAACATAATGTAATAAAAAATAATTGATCGCTTCAAATTCATTTTGAGCTATCGATAAAAATTTAGTTCTGATGATACAGAAATGAACCCAAAGGACGACTTGTGTTTATTTCACATTTTGTTTATCATACTACTATAAAAATATTTTTTATGTTTGTGAAGTTTAGGCTGTTAATACTAACTCTTTGTAATTACATTTTATGTAATGTTTGTTACTGTTTTATTTTCCCGTGTTTAATGATGTAAATTACGTTGTCATAAAAAGCGTATAAAATATATTTACATACGTTTTCTATAGGTATATTATTAAATAAAGCAAACAAATATGTGAATATATAGATATTTAAAACAGCTTCGTAACAAAAATGAATTCCTCTTGCTGTTTATTTCATTTTATTGTTTGTAAAAGCAGATAGTTCCACCGAAAGGCTCTTCGTTTTTATTTACTTTTTCTGATTGGAGTCCAATTACCGTTTTATTTTGTTATTTAAGAAAAACATGTTTAGTTTCTAATTTTCTAGACGCTGACAAAGTAAATAACAATTACTGCTATGCATTGGAGAATTCCAAACTTATAAAGTTCCAAAATTCTAATAAGCGGGAAGCTTATAATCTAACATTTAAATGATATTAAATACAATGATATAATAACATGTCTAAAAAATCAATTTCACAGTAGTTGCAAAACTAATTAAATTTACTGTTACAATTCATTTTAGTTCATTAATTTGCGAATCGGGCTTTGTTTGAACTAGACTATAAATGTAAATGCAAATCTGAAGTTCTGAACAACATAGTTTAACGTTTTATAACTTAAGCTTTTGGAAGAGATTTGCACGCAATTCGCTCGTTACGTAGATTTATTTGTGATTAACGATTGGGGTGTTTATAAGTCCCCGGCAATTTAAGGTTCACTTCGTTTATTAACACGTAACAGCTTGGTTAGAAAATTTCCATAATTGCCCTGTATATTTGTTCATCTATCAAAGCAGTATTATTAGTTTGGTTAGGATATTAAAGTGGCATTCATTGGATTAGATGGAAATTAGATTATATTTAATTTATTTGTTTAGTACAAACTGCTCTGAAATATAATTTGTGTTATAAATTGTATTCAAATAACCGCAAGTGTAAACATATAATTCGTTTTTGTTATTTTTAGAAAGTTCAATTCGCAATATTTAATTTAGAAAGACATAGATATTTGAATTTCAGATTTATGTTTTATAAAAATAATGGACTCATAATCGATAGCAAGGAAGTATTTGTCAGTAACATTGACTTTGGAATATCCATATTACACACTATAATAATGAGGTTGAATGCTTTATAAAAAGAATCTGTTATAGATATGTATGGATTTAAACCGTTTGTGGTTTGCTAAGTTATTTAATTGGACATTTTTACGTACACGGTCACTTGCGACACATTTAGCAATAATTGTTTATGTAGAGTCCACCTATACCCGTTATTTCTGGCAGTTTTGAGATTAATTGGCTTTATTGGGAGGCTGCTTTCCATATTTTTGGTTAGGTATAATGTGACGTGAACTGAGATTGTAGATTAATGTTTTTTGCCGAACTAATAATTGACTTTGGCATTCACTGGTATATTTAGAATTCGCTTTTTATTTATTTTGTGTGGTTCTGAAATCATATTAGCTTTAGCAAATGAAACTATAACTGCTTTCAGTTGCTATGATCTAATGTCAATTTTTGGTTTAACATTAGTAACTGTTAGATTTATTCATGAGTTCATATAAAAAAAATCAACATTTAAAATAGAAACGTTTCTAAAAATCACAATTATTACATTTACGGATCGGGTGATTGAAACTGTGAGAAAAGGGAAGTTCTATTCTACTACC
>JABXWE010065145.1:0-10925 GCA_014611495.1 Limonius californicus
TTCGTGTTAGTGTTTTTGAGGACTGTATTTCTTACAGAAGAGTGCTACCTGAAGCTTTTAAGGTATTTAAAGGACACCCTGTATAAGAAGTACATAAGTGCTATGCGATATTATCCTTAGATACCCATGAATTGTGACTTTTATCTAAACCAAGCCACTTTACAAAAACTTTATCACCTTTTCTTCTAAGAACTCGCTCCACTAAGTACGTGCCCGGAAATTTTGCTTTTTGAAGTTCATAATGGTAAAAACCGCCCTTTATTTCCTGACTAGTCTGCTCTTTTAGAATATATATTGTTAGATTAGTAAGTCGAACTTTTGTTATTATAAAAATTTCGTTGCTCCAATTAGGTGTATAACCCTTTCCAAATGCGTCGCGATATTTGCTCACTCGTACATAATCACCAACTTTGAATTTGGATTTATTAGAATCTACGGTTTTTACGTAATTATATGCACTATTAAGAATTTTTTTCTCATTTTTTACAGTAACATCTATTGGTCGAAATCCCGTAGTTCCATGCTTTGTAGAATTATACCGTTTTACGAGTTTAGGTAACAGCTCGACCCATCTGTAATTACCCTGCAAACTAAAATATTTCCACATCATGTTTTTTAGGGTTCGATTACACCTTTCCACTAAACTGCTTTTTAAAGTGGAATAGGTGCTGTAGTGATTAATATTGTATTTTTTCATTAGCTCTTAAAATTCTTTATTATAGAATTCTTTACCTAGATCTGTTTGTAAGTTTCTAGGGACATTTTTAGGTGTAGATAATACTTTTTTCATTGCTTTATTAACCTTCCTCCTACCGCGTCAATTCACAACTTCAAACTACCGCGTGGGGTACAAACGTACCCCATACATAATATTAATTAATGTCTGTCCAGATTTTAAAACAACCATTTTTATTGAATGTAGAGACTTTATTAGTGATAACAATACAGTTAAATTACAGAATATTCTGAAAAAGGAACTTAAACACAATGTATGTGATGTAAATTTTATTTGCAACTTTTACAAGTGATTTGCTTTTCGGAATGTTCGCCACATACGAATTTATTGCATTTTACACAAAATTGTCGCGATTTCCGGTCCTTGTTTCTATAGCACAGGTAGCACCTACCACTAGATGATACTGTAGGCGTTTCGGCTTCAGTGATCTGTTGGGCTTCTGGAACAACATATACTATGCATTGTTTGATGAATGTAGATAATCTTGTTCCGGTTACATATCTTTCAATTACATGTTCCTTTACTAAGCCTTTGCCAAGGGAAAGAAGAAATTTTCTACGAGAATCAGCCTCTTCCATTTTTGATGGGTACTTTATTTGCCACAGTCTAAATGCGTTGATGGCACCAATGTCTAAAAGATGGCCAAATATAACCATGGGCCATCTATTAGTAATTCGTATGGCAGTATATTGTTTCGCCATTTTGTCGGTGGTGTCCACTGCACCTTTTGTTTTATTGTAGTGCAAAATTATGTCAGGTTTGTTCTTTGTTTCTAATCTAGATACAGCGTCATCATAATGTTCACTTTACATAAGGATCACTGCTTTATTTTTATCTCTGACATATGACACCAATGTATGACTCTCGGAAAATCCAAACATACTTGAATGTATTGGTTTATATGGTTTTGGTAGGAATTCATTGGGAATATAAGCCTTATTTGGCCTGAGAGTGCCGGTAAGGGTTAAATTTTTTTGCAGAAGTTTATCGGCAAGTGATAAACTAGTAAAAAAATTATCTGTCGTTATGCCATGACCAGGCTTCAAGGATTCAACCATGTCGAGTACAACTCTTTCACCTTGATTTTTTTCTGGTTTGTTTCCAATTTTGCCTAAATACACCTGCATGTTGACGGTGTAAGCGTTTGCAGCATCAGCTAGGGCCCAAATTTTAATTCCATATTTATCGGGTTTACTTTTCATGTAAACCCGAAAGGAACAGCGGCCTCTGAACCTAACTAGCTGTTCATCGACGGTTAGGTGAGCTCCGGGATTGTAGGCTCTCTTACAGCAGTTTACAAACATATCAAATATAGTTCTGATTGGAGCGAGTTTATCATTTTTCTTTCTTTCGTTCCTTGTTGTGTAGTCATCAAACCTAATGAGAGACGATAAGTCTTGAAATCGCGTCCGAGACATTACTCCAGGTGCAATTGCCCGAACATATGCTGTATCTGTGCCCCAGAGCATTTCTACAGGTTCGCTGGAAGCCTTTAGAGCACCTAAAATGAATATAAGCCTGAAATATGAAGCTAAATATGTTATCCTATAATTTATTAGCTTACCTAAAGAAATGAGTAATCCCATATACGCTTTGATTTCCACCGAATTAGTAGCCTTCCAAACGCGGATCCTAGTAGGATGTTCATCGTTCCAAATATTTGTAACCTGTCCAGCTTTTCTATTTGTCTCGGTAACTATAATGTCGATCATTTCATCAGAAAAAATAATCTAAATACTTGTTCTTCGGTTGTAAATTGTGAGCTATACTGAGTTGAACCAGGCTTTGTCTTTATCACATTTGCAGCACTCCTACGAGATTGTCTTTTGTTAGGAAGCTTATTCCATATTGTACCGTCTTTAGTGTGATAAGCTAAGCTGTTTTGAACCGAACTTCCGCATCTGACATTATCGGGTTCGGCATTACAGTCCAGAAAGTCCACAACGTTGTCAACTTCATCGGTAATTTCAGGTTCATTATCACTTAATTCTTCATCAGGATCCTCTACTATACCGAAATCTTCATCTTCGTCGTTATATAAATACGCCCGCATTTCATCCTCGGTAAGATTATTAGGATCACGCACATTTATCGACATTTTTCGAACATAAACGCTGCACTTTACAATAATGCAAGTGAACTGAAATTAGTCTTTGCAAACGAGAGGCAGGTTCGCACATGTGCAATTCATACCACGTGACAACAGACAATACCACTGCGAGTCTTTTGGAAGATCACGTGATGCACAGCGACACTGCACTTACCCAAAGATGTTAAAATAACGACAGCTTCCGACCACCGCCTGGGGTACAAATGCACCCCACTCCACTTTCTAAACTATACAACCTACCAAAAATAAATAAACTTGAAAACCGTCAAAGAATCATGTTAAGAAAGGTCAACTTAACAATGTATTAAAGCAGCACTCGTCAAAAAAATTTAATAAAGCAATACATGAGAAAATACTGGGCGTGGGGTACATTTGTACCCCACGCGGTAGGAGGAAGGTTAACTTCTGCTCCAGTTTTCCGTTTTACCGGATATGCCCAAACAAATTTTGAAAATGTATTAATCACAACCAGTATATATCGAAACCCTTTATTGAATTTTGCATATGGTATCATTTCCACTAAATCAGCTTGAAATAAATCTTTTAAACCAGTTATGATAACGCGTCTTCGTTTAAATTTTCTTCTAGCAGGTTTATGCAGTTCATCTATGATGTTCTCTTTAACGGTTTTCTTAGCAACCATATTACAGTATTGGAATTTTAAGATGAATACGGATAGATGTATGATAGTATCCCTTTATAAAAATTTTGTTACGTATTTGTAATTTATCTCTAAATTTCAAAGATTTTCCTATTAGTTGAGAAGCCTGCCCGTACCAAACGTTGTTGATTCCCAGTATTGTCTGTTCAGGAAAATATACGTTCAATATAATTCCAAATCGTAAGTTGACTGTATAAAAGTTTTTATTGTAAAATTTGGCAAAACCCGATTTATTGTTGATTTCTCCGGATCTAATGCATATTTCACTCTCGTAATATAAATCCGGTACTTTTTCTTTCAGTTCAACTAACTCGACGAGCATGTTTCGGTGTTAGAAACAGCTTCCTCCAAATCAACAATCAACTCATTCAGACGCCCGTCGGTAATAGTATGATGACCCCACGGTAAAGTTTTTGTGGATTCAGGTATAAGATAACGTTTATCGTCATAGGGCGACAACGCAATCTTATTCCTAAGTTCGGTGTACATATTGTGCAAACGTGATTTAAAAACAAGCATTTTACAGAAAATAGTCTGCTGATCTTCAACAACAGACCGATAATTTTCGACGGTTAAACTGTTTTCGATGGCATGTTTTTTTAACACCCTTAGCCTTCTTTATTTCGCCATCTACGTTTCTAGCAACCTTCACACAATATGATTTTGCAACCAGCACCGATAGGGGCACCGGCATATTCATCTTTCATCTCACCAACAACTGACACCGTGCGAGGCATATCGTATAAATTTGTTTTATAATTAGAAGTGTCAAATTTATCTATGTGTTCCTTCATGTCATTATAAAAATTTTGAGTAATAATTTCTAATATAAAACTGTCAGTATCTGTATAAAGCAGAGAAACTTGATCGCCATATTTCCGTTTTAACAAACCGTAAAAGAAATCGTACATTACTGATTTAGATTTGTCTAAAATAGAAAACCCAACATAAACCGGTTTATCATACACTACCGAAATTTTGTTTAATTCGACAGCAACTAAATTTTTTGTAAACACCACTAAATTTTTAGAATTTGTTTTAGCAATCATACTTTCAGCCCCAATTCTATGACCAACTTTTTCCCAGTGACTTACTAATTTAACATCAACTCGTTTATCAACATTTTCCATTGTTTTTCCAAATATGGCATTATTCATACCTTTATACAAATTTTTGTCAAAATTATTTTTAGTTTGACTTCTTAATTCAGTGTTCAAATCTATGTATTTCATTAACCATGCTGATTGCGAAAATGTTAATATCCTATAAACTCTTGTCAAAATCAAGCCATATTCCAAACATTGTTTTAAATTTCTGTAATGAATTACATATTTCGTTTTATCAAATAAATTTGGAATTAATTTTTTACTTCGAAATTTTCCGACCGGAGGAGTAAGGAGCTCCGGACAAAAAGGGAAATCAGAGTGTTGGTCGTGTAGATTTTCCGGATAATGCAAGTCCACTTCTAAAATATAACCCTCGTCAGAATCATCCGAAACGTTAAAGACATCAATATTTTGCATTTCTTCATCATTAAGCCAAATAAAATTGCTTTGTGGAAGTTTCTGACGCATTTCAAAACCATGCAAATTGGTAGCATCTAAGTATGATATAAACGATTTGGGTTTTTGAGGATCAAAATTTGGTACTAACGGATTATTTGCAAAAGCTTTTTTACCCACACAGATACTTATTGTGCTGGATCTAACTTGTATTGTTTTAAACACAGGGACCTGAAATTCTCAAACACGTCAGCCAAAAGTAGAACATCTGATGTCAAATAAATATCTGAATAATGACCTAACGATTTACACTTAAATAAATTCCACGCATGTTTTGCACGTCTGTAAAATTTCCTAGTAACGTGTTTCCCAGTTAAAGTATCGAAAAATGGATCAGGAGTGGGTAACGTTCGTTGATTTAATTTATCCAAAGAATCCACGTATGAATAGGGAAACACGCCTTTCTGCCTCATAAATTTAAATTTCGCAGGTTCGCCGAAGTACTTTTTTGCTTCAACGCATTGATCATCAGTTAAATTTTGTGCTAATTTATCCAAAGAAGAATTTAAAAACCGAAAACTATCCAAAAATCGTATGCGTAAAACTACATTTTGCGATCTGCCATTGGGAAGGAGAATCTGATCTACCACTATATGTTTACTAAAGGAAATATATTTCTCCTTATCTTGAGGAATTACATCAATTTTTTCTCTTTGTAGTGCCAAGTGTTTAATAAATAAATGAGAATCATAACCCGATAAATTATGAAAGAACACGGGGACGAAATTTGGAAGAATATAATTTAGGTTACAAACCGAATGAGCTGCTCCCCTAAATGCTCCAGATAAAGGGCAATGATCAGCAACTTTCCCATTATCATCGTCATCAAATAGCCGTTCACAAATATGGCAAATAGTTGCATCTGTAAATTTTGAACTTCTTGATCGGTTAAATCATTCATCAGTTTTATAAATTTCAAATGATTCTGATATAAATTTCTAATATTTTTTTCTAATGAATTATTAAAAACTGCAGCAACATCATTACCCCGATAGATTTTGAATTTGGAAAGCTGATCGTCATATGAACATTTAATGTAATAAGCGAACGAATGAGGTTGATGTTCACATGTAGTTATCGTATTGGGTTTTTCAGGATCAGACTCCGCGGTAGCAATGGGTTTCAAAATAGATTCAAAATCGGCATAAACCACAAAAGGTACTTTCATTTGCTTGCGATAATTATTGAATTTCAAAATATTTCCAGGCACAGACTTTCCAAAAAAATCTAACACTAGATCAGTAGTTGGTAATTTTGTATATACATAATTGCAATCATAACGGGAATGTTGTAAAAGCTGCTCCTGAGTTGAAAAATAATTCAAGCAGCCGTCGCAAAAATGTATTGCGCCATGTCGAGCAGTAATTTGAGCCGAAAGTAGTCTAGAGAAATTTTTAATCCAACAATAATGAGCCTCGACATCGTTCGCAATTAATAATAAATTTGCATGTTTTTGCTTTTTATTACTTGTGTAGTACAATGGGCCTACTACTTCATACTTAACAATATTTCCAATTCTAATTTTTTCCAAACCATAAACGTTAACCGAAATATTATTTTGCTTTTCAAATTTACTAATTTGGGAAAATTTCATAGGGCATTGCAAACCTGCATAGTTCGCAACAATCTCCGTACGAAGACGTTCTATGAATAGAGCCACTTGGCTCAACAGAAGCTGCCGCAATCGACCAAGCAAAACACAATTGATCAGAATTTTGAATATTTACGACGGCTTTCTTATCCGAAATTTGTTTAGGAAGAGAGATGTAGGATGAAGCTCTTATAGGATTGTATTTGTTAATATTAAGTTCCAAAAATAAAATATTTTCCAGAGACCATCCTGAATCCCTCTCCTGAAACTCGGACAGCTTCTAGTCCAGTACGTCTGTAAAACGATCGAATTAATCATTTAATTGGTGCCGTAGGTAACAACTTCATTTCACGTATTAAATGATTTGATATCTCTAATATTTTTAGATTCCAAAACAAAACGACCGAAAAGATCAACATTTACTTTAATATTAACAAATATCTGCAATTTTGCCCGAATTAATTTCACAACTTTCTGGCTAATCGATTCCATAAATTTACGAAGATTTATTTCATCGTTTTGACAGTTAATTTTGTATGTTACTATACGAGCCTTGAATGCTGATCGCAAGACAACGACATCCGCATAATCTGTTTGATTTTGAAAGTTCCTCTTGTGCTGAGCGCTCCTAATATGTCCAGAATAAAATCGTCGTGGAACATGCTCATCACAATCGATGCAGTATGTAGTTGCAGATGTCGAAGGAGTAGCTGTCGAACGAATAGATGTTGAAGGAATACATGTCGAAGGAGTAGACGTTGAAGAGATACATGCTGGAATGTAAAATAGCATTATAACACACTACAAAATTATACAATATAATTAGTTATACCTTGGGGATTTTTTTGGCTCATCCTAGCCCTCTTTGAAGCACTGCCAGAAGAAGCCATCGTGGTACCCCGTGAAGTGTCTGAAATTATTAATACTTTTATTATTTATACGTTATTAATAATACACTTTTTAACCTACCGACTGACGATTGATCATTGGTGTGAGGTCGGCAGCCTTTACGGCGATGGCGGATGAAGTTGTCAACCCTTGAAAAAGTCTGTTGGCAAACTTGACATATGCAATGCATTATATTACGTAAAATTTGATAGAAGATGCTCAGCAGAAAAGAGTGCCTCTCAGCATTACACGCTTGGAACGGCGAGTACGTGGGCACAACATACAACCAGGAAAGGATCGTGGGACGTGTTATGATTAGTAAAGGATGGGTCGGAAAATTAGAAAATCGTGCTGCTTTTGCAGCACCACGGTCAAATTCTGCTTCTTGAGTACGAGGTAGTTGTAATCCGCCATTTCTATCAGAATTTGATCATTGAGCTGCCGTATCCTGGCCTGAAAATCTTTAACATCACCTCTAAACATTTCTGCACCAAAGACTTGCTCCAGGCGTGTACGCGGTTTACAAACACGGTTGTAACGCGCCTGCGTCCTATTTAAATTCGCCCTGGTGGTTCGGACCTTCTCCTCCGTAACCGTTCTTATGGCATCCATCTCAGCAGCACGATTTGCGAAACCATCCAGCACGGCAACATTCTCCTCTGAAAAGTAATCATCATCTCCCCATCCCGACGATCCAACCTCATTGTCGTCGGATTGGGAAGATGTAGGCGGATCAACATTTTGGCAGGAAACTTCATTGTTTATAATATTTTCATTAAATTCATTAAATACATCATCCTCATCCCAATCTAAAACTTCTGGAACATTAGCGGAAATTGATTTAATAAGGTTATGAGATTGGGATCAGAATAATGCATTTAACGATATTTCAACTGCATCAAAATCAGAGTCATCAACTCTATCTAATCTAGCCACATGATCAAATAGGGATACGTCTGCTAGACGTGTCACAACGTCGGACCGTGAGGGATCCTGCTGCATAGGGGTAACCTCATCCTCGCCCTCAGGTTCGAAAGGATCGGGAGAGTAGAACGCTATGGCTGGGGCGCTCTCATCATCTTCCTCATAGAGTTGTTCCGCAGATTTATCCTATGCACTAGGAATTACTGGGCTTAAAAGGTTATTAAATTCTGGGGTTGAGCATTTCTCAAGGAACTGGTTGATATTGTTCAAATCCGCAAATTGACTAACATCCCTACACCCCGAAAGAGAGAAATGCTGAAAGGAACTTTGTCCTGCAGGCGTAGGAAGCACTTCCGCACCAGCTCCATATGCTAAAGAAGCAGTTGCAAGCCCTGAAATTTGTAAATCTTTTTTGAAAACCGAAACACCATGTTGTAGTAGACGCTGTAACAAAGGCGCCTGAGATTCTTCGGAGGATTCCTCAACAACATTTTCCATTTGAACGGGAGCAATTCGTTCAAATGCAGCCTGCGTTCATTCCTCAATGACATTTTCCGTTTGAATAGGAGCAATTCTTTCAAACGCAACGTGTGTTGACACAATGTCTTCTTCCTCCGAAGAAACATAAACAATAAAAATAGTTTCGTCGGAAGATGAACAACAATCATCTTCCGAAGAAATCACAATTTTAGCAGCATTAGAACTATTTTCTGAAGCACCTACCTTAGAAGGCCTAACCAAAACATTAGACAGAATTTTGACAAGCCGAGGGGTGGTGGCGGTTATGTAGGGGTTTCGTATGGACAAACTGCTTCTGCTCGGTGAGGGGGGAGAGTGGGAGAGGGCGAGGGAGAGGGTGAGGGAGTTTCAAGGCCCCCCAAGTTACAATAATGGGGTCTACCGGAGCCAGTCCAGCGGTAGCAAAAATTGCCTAAAATGCCTAAAAAGGAAAATTTTAGCACATGCGCACATTTACGGTGTACTGTATAAATACGATTAAACATTTTTAATTTCATTAGTTAACAGTTTACAAGTAAACAGTAAAGTTAAAATGCATTTTTTTTTATTATCCGAACTGTGATTGTTTTGGCGTTTTTAATAGTTTCATAAATTATCAAAATTGGACTAACGTTTATAATCTTCTACCGCATCTTAGCAGTACATATGCATTTATTTTCCCGGAGCGAGCATTACTTAAATATATTATTAAACAATTTTTTTTACTACTAACATGAGAAAACCTTATTGTTTACCTCATTTGTGTAATGAGAAGTAGTTCATTATTAACCTAGGTAAATAATAATAATTCATTATTTACCTAGGTTAATAAAGATAATGAAAATTATCAAAAAATATGAAAATCATTTAAAATAATAGTTGATTGTACAGTTATTACAAGTCATGTGCACTGCTGCATTTCCACTATTAATAGAATTACCATTATTTAACGTAGAATAATGACGTTCATTGGAACCTATCAGTTTCAATTGTTTTATTCGTTGCCTTGATAACCGAGCCTCAGGCTACTTAATATTTCGATATGTTTGAATAATAGGGGAAAAGGCTAATTTTAAAATAAAAATAAGATCTTTTGGTGTTAGTTCGGCTATTAGTAGTAAAAAAAAAACTATATATACTTCGGTTGAGAAGGCAATTATTTACCTCGAAAATTATATAAAATTTCTCGGTAAATAATAGCTCACTTCTCAACCTAGGTATATAATATACTATTTTTCACGGTAAGTGTGGATTATTTACTTACAACCACGGAAAACTAGATATTGCTGTACCAGAAGAAATAATAATTTTGGAAGAACCATCCTCAGAATTAGATACAGTTGTAAGTAAAATTTTGGCTCTTTTTGATGGGGACACAGTAATTTTAGAAGTGGGGCACAATGACGTTGCTAGACTTTCGGATGTTGATGAAACTGATTAAATTCTGTAGCAATATTTATAAAAAATTTTAATGCCTTCCTAAATTTTTTGCTGTCAACAAAATTCTAAATTTTTGCTATCATCAAAATTAACATGCATAGAAGTGTAGAAGATTATACTCCAAATTATTAATAAAAAATTTTAATGTCTTTCTAAAATTTTGCTATTATCAAAATTCTAATTTTTTTTTGCTGTCATCAAAATTAACATGTGTAGAAGGTTATACTCCAAATTATGAATTTTCTCATGGAGGCTGTTAACACGAAATACTGATGGTAAAATCCCAGCAGTACGTTCATTACCATTAGAAAATACCACCTCTGAAGCAAGCATTATCGGAAAATCGCTTCAGGACGACTCAGCTAAGCAGAAGCACTCCAAGGGTGACAGTGATAAGAACAATGTTTCCCATTCAATTCCACCTCTGAAGCAAGCATTATCGGAAAATCGCTTCAGGACGACTCAGCTACGCAGAAGCACTCCAAGGGTGACAGTGATAAGCACAATGTTTCCCA
>JABXWE010065153.1:0-13050 GCA_014611495.1 Limonius californicus
TTTAGGTGAGCATGTTATAATTTGTGGATGCTTTTATCATCTTACACAAAGTACATACCGCAAAGTTCAAGAGCTAGGTTTGGCGGTCACTTATAGAGAAAATGAGGAATTCAATTTATTTTGTGGAATGCTAGATGGACTGGCTTTCTTACCGCTGCATGATGTTTCACAGGGCATGACGCATTTGAAAAATATTGCTCCTGAATACGGAAGGGAGCTGGTAGATTATTTCGACAATACATATGTTGCCGGTAACTTCCGCAGAATAGGTAATCCTAACGCTTATGGACTAGTTAGATTAAGAAACATTCCGCCCATGTTCCCCCCTGAAACGTGGAACGTTCGTGACACTACTATTTTGGACGGAGATCTCACAAACAATCAATGCGAAGGATGGAATAATCGTTTTTCCAATTTAGTGGGTCATAATCACCCTTCCATTTGGGTTTTAATTCGTAAAATGCGATTGGAACTAGCTTCTGACATTACAAAATTAGAACAACACCGGTTAGCCAATTTGCCAAAAAAAGAACATTTACAACTTACGAACGAATGCAAAATAAACTAAAACGTCTTTGCGACAAATATTCGGAAGGAACTAGAAATTTGGAGGATTTTTTAAGAAGTGTCGATCACACAATTCGATTCCGCGACAATTAAATCGAATTTTTATTTACTCCACCATAAGAGAATAAGATTTACATATTTTTGTGCAATTGCTTAGATTAATTTGACGTATATTATTAACCATTAATGTTTACTGTTTAGGTATAGGTACTGTATGAACATTTAGATATTATAATAAAATTTTACAACAAATATGGTTATCAATTATTTCAAATTTTAATTTTTCATTTTTTCGACCCTCCTTTTGGGTTCGAAAGTTGACAATTGTTTCTTGCCGACGAACAAAGTAATTTTTTCTCCCGCTTTTATTGTTTTTTCCTTGGATACGTTTCGGATACCAGGATGGGTACCAAAGCCATCTTAGTTGCAAAGTCGATTTTTAATTTAATTTTAAAATGAAAGAATTTTGATAAATATCTTAGGCCGACGAAAAAAAATCATAATTATGTGAAACTCACTCAGGAATAAAGTGTCTTTTTGTCCCTTGTAACGGCACCCTCGTAATAACAATATCACTTTCTTCCCTTGTAACAAAAAAATCAACACGACTTATTGCGGGGGACCTTATGTCAGGGGACCTTTTGTCTGGAGGACCTTTTGTCCGGGGTTCTTTTATCCGGGTCCTTTCGTCCGGGTACCTTTTGTCCGGGGACCTTTCGTCCGGGAATCGTCTTAAGGAGGTAATGGTAATAAATATTCAAACATCCCCATTTTCAGGGGATAAGAACTGTAAGAAGCTTAAGTTTTTAAGTATACATTTACCCATTGTGGCAATACCAATTACAATAACCGGTTTTGTTTTCGATATTGGGAATTTCCAAGTAAATATCATAAGTCATAACCGAACGGTAGGCTTGTCTAATGTCTTGACAGAATTTGAAGTTTCCTCAGTATAAATAGAAGTAGTGGACAAGTCCAGAATCAATTCTTGTAAAGTAGGTATCTAATTTGTATCTGAGAAGGATCTAGATACATTTTAAAGTATCTTGTACCTGTATGTAGATACACGTAGTAAAATGTACCTTGTATCTGTAACTACACTTTTTTAAAAGTACCTATATCTGGATCTAGATACAAATAAAAAGTATCTTACTCAACACTGATCCCAACATACACAATTTACAAATATGAAAACTATACATTACGTAACAGTTTTCTTTTATTGTATGTTTTCCTGATCAATTTGACGAATAGTGACGAGTAGAAGCTGTGATATTGACGCAACAGTTCGACCATTTTTGAATAGATGGCGCTCTCAAATACAACTAAACAAGACTGAGAAATGGAAGAAGTAATTAGGTTACGTCAACGGACATCTGGTCATGTCTGGAATTTTAGCGTTCTCATGAATTGGTAAATGTGATCGTGAAGCAAAGGGATGTCCTTCTGAAAACACATATTCTATTTCAACCTATTTAATGACTTTCTAATACCAGTCCTAAGCAAAATGTTTCCATCTGTACAGTATAATTAACTTGGGAAAAGTCATAAGCTTAAGGATTATTGAAAGTGCGGTAGTAAAGTTTTATGGGGTATATAAATATTATAACAAATAGAGGACTCATGCCTAAAAATTAGGTGTAGTGGCGAGAGCCCTCTCTAGTCAACGGGACAAACTGTGTATACAATTCTGTACATCTCAAAACTGCTGTAAATTTAACTACTTAGGCCCCCTATTAGCCCTTGTTGCATTTTGGCAGAAAGTTGTGTATCGCCTCCACTTCAGGACCCCTCGTAATGCTTGTACTTGTACTTACTTTCGCTTCCTTAGATGCACCAGGGAAATGCATTTACTTACACTTAACTGGTTTTTGTTTTAAAAATATTTAAGTCAATCATTTTTGAAACAACACGATTTTTATGGAAAAGTAAACACTATATTGTGCGAGTTGAACTATTAGAATTAATTCAGACCATCAAAATAACAAAAACCCAGTGGCGGCCGGTGAGCTTTCAACAAGGAGGGGTGCATTTTAATTTTAAAAGCAAAAATATATGTTATTATAAGAAAAACTTACCTGAAATTAATGTGAAGTTCTTAAGAACACTCTAAAAGTTTATAAAAATCCATTCATTGCTTTCAAACAATATAAGATAGTCATCGAAACAGTAGTTACTTAACAAACAAAAACACGCCCAAACACATTTAATTTTTAAAATGAAATTCTGCTCGTCGATTTTTCATTGAAATAAATTTGCCCGCAACGTTTTCTTCAAAATTATCAATTTCGTTAATTAAACTCTTGCTGATAGACATTGTAGCCAAAGCATTCAAGCGATCGTTAAGCATGGTGTTTCGTAAACAGCTTTTTACACGCTTTAATGTGGAAAAGCAAGGTTCAGCTTCAGCGGTTGTCATAGGTGTTGTTCCAATAATATTTAGAAGTCTTAGTGTTGCCAAGTTTCTTCAAGATTATTTTTTGCCAAAATTGTTAAAATATTCATAGCACCAGATATTTCTTTAACGTCTGATCTTGTGTATATAACTTCAACTCGCTTTTTAACCTTTCTTCGAGCGCATGGGTTAAGAAGAAACTACTCTATGTAAAATATAAGTTTATAAGTCTCTGCAGAAAAACGTGTGAGAAGGTGTAACACCTGTTCTGTGCTTTTCTCTCCATTTTTTGTGTTAAATTCGGCGCGGGCCGGCTTAATGTTTTAATTCAAAGTTTTTCTTCAATCGAAAGTCTTGAAAAGTCAATCTTTAAAAGGTATTAACACTATTCATTGTTTACTAGTCACAAAACTTCACTTTGGAATAGAAAACTTTGAGCGCGGGCGAATCTGGTGGGCCCACTAAATGAATGCTATAATCAATAATCATCATATACGTACGGTCAAACGATGTTTGCCGAATACAGAGAATCGTGGGGCCGAATAGATGCCACCTTCATGCCTGAAGATTTGATCGCGCAAGGCGATCGCGAACTTTGCGGCGAAAATAGCGGAATGGATGACAATTTAAACGTTAAAGCGTGAAAACAAACTTTTGCAGAGTTAGTTTTTTAAATTATTATTTAAATACAGAAAAGAAAAGATTAATTTTAATATTTTAATCAGGGAGGGGGCGTACCCGTGCCCACTTATTCAAAAACCCCCACTGCCTAAACTATTTTAAATTAGTAAAATTATACTACAATGTTACATTAGATGTATAAAACAGCTCATTCCGAAAATACCCTTTAATTTTCAATATAAAAGTATAAAAATTACAAAGTCCACAAATACCTACTTGAACACAATAAAACCTTAAACTAAATTAATAATACTGGCATCCGGTGGTAAGGTGAGTTTACCTTTTAACACCTGTTGTCTTAATTTCTGTAAAAGAACAATATGTTTGTATAAAATATTGATAGTACAGAGCAATTGGGAATAATTGTTATAAAAATTGTAAACAATTTTTACAGGATGAGTATGAGAAGGTTATTAACATTTCACGTGCCTCTACATAGCTGCAAAGTAAGGAAAAAATATATGCCACATTTTCTTAAACCTGTCACATAATAAATTTCTGTAATTACAATCATCAATGATAATTATAAATTGTACTCAATATTAAGCTATCAACGCTGTATACATGGCCATTCCGAGTTTATTGACACGAAATTGCTTTATAGTTTTATTAAAAATTATAGATTTTGTTACACAGGGTGGTACAAACGTGCAAGAATGGACGATTGGACTTCAATGCCAAAAATTTCAGAATACTTTATTAAGTAGAGTTGAGTGAAATCATAAATTGTACATATTAAACATCATATTGATTCTACAGGGTACTACGTAAAATGGTGCCAACCAAACTTATATATTTTCAAATAAAGCACCATTTACATTTGTACATTTTTTAGTTCCTCATCAATAGAGGAATAAAATATTATAATGTTATGTGGGTCTACATTCAATAGTTTTTGCGTTATTGAATTGTTTTGGTTAATATTTCATGAAATTGGTTAGTACTAAAAGAAAATCATCACAATTTACTACATAAATTGAATGGGCTTTATTTTCCAAAACCACGTGGTGGCCTATAACAATTTTGAATTTGAATTACCATTTAATTAGTTTTCTGCTAATGCAAGATACTAAATATCTAAAGTTAATAATTTTGAAGGGTTACAGTTTACATACCATTTTTTAGTTTAAAATGTCACAAAAACGTTTTTAAACAAGTAGGTATATGTTTTACGTGTTTATTATAAAAAAAAACTTGGTGCAAGATAAATACTGAATGAAAGCACATTTCATATTATACTTTACAGTAAAGCCTGTATATGACACGGCACAGAATTTTGTTCAAAGTGTTTTTGCTAAATTCTCTGTCGTGTCATACAGCAAAATTTTGTACAAAATTCTGTAGATTCATGTTCTAAAACCAACAGAATTTTGTACAAAGTCGGCATCGCATCGATGCGTAAACGAGCATATTTTAGTATTTGTTAACAATGGCGGAGGGCAGAGACGTTTACCACGTGTTTACCCCGCCTGCCGACACTCCAAGCACTTTCTCTTATCTCGCTCGCGTTCTTTATTGCAGCTACTTGTTTGCTTTGTCGTGCGTTCATGTAAAACAAATAAATAAAAGCGCTACGAACTTATGCATGAACCTAGTATATTGTTAGAATTCTACTTTATCGACGGTCACATGACTATTTTGGCAGTTTTCTCACAGATGTCAACGTAATTTGCACCTATTTGCGCATGCTCAGACAGAATTTTGTACAAATTTCTGTTCCGTGTAATACCTGTTTTGCACAATATGTATATTCAAAATTTTGTACATAAGTTTGAACACACTTATGTGCCGTGCCATACAAGCCTAATACATAAATCATGTTTTAAATAATTTGCAGAAAACACATACATTCATTTAAACTAAAAACTGCACGTTTGAGAGGGAAAAATGTTCATTATAACTTCAAAGCTATTAATACTCAAGCCCTCCAATTTGTATTTTTACATATCTCTATACTGCACTAGTTATCCTTGGATGTCAACGAATAATTTTAAAAAATATTAACATACACGTAGTTCCTGTTATTTTTTTATATTGCACCCTGTAGAATTCAGTTAAAATGTGAAGTTTACAGTTCTGTATAACTCTAGGCAATAAAATATCTTTCTCTACGACTATAATATAATGTATTCGTTACATATACCTTTTTAATTGAACAATGATAGATATTCTCCATTTCCGTTGGATTCTGATCTCTATTTCGGTGGGATTCTGTATCAGAATCCAACGATAAATTGCGGAACCGGAAGCTTGTGGGCGTGGCATGTTAGCGCTTGGGATCTCCCACTTGTTTTTGAAGTAACTGTCAAAAACAGTTTTAAATTTTCGTATTCGTAAAAACAGTAAGAACTAGGTATGGATAATTCAGACAGCGAAAACGCTGAGATGTGTACGCCACCAGAAATAACGGAAACCTCGAAAACGACGTGTATTAATTTACTGCCGAAAAAATCGCAGAAACAGTACACAATGGTGTACACGGCGTAAAATGGTTGTGGCAAGTGAACCGACATACGTCCATCTAAAGCTAAATTTTTATTATACTGATTCGGACCAGAAACTGTAACTTCCTATGAAATAGTCGTAGAGAAAGTATAGTCTCCTACTCGTGTAGAATAGCTACTATTCACTCGGATGATTCTGTCACTAGTCTTCGGCTCGTGACAGAATTTTCATCCTTGTGAATAATAGCTGTCATTCTACACTCGTTGAAGAATATACTATTATCACTAAAGCACAATCGTCCGTTTTCATACTATAGTGCCACTCTGTATTTAAAGCTTTACTTATTTTTTAAATTTTTTCATCTTTGTAATAAAGAAAAGTTTCTGAACATACACCATTCAAACAACGCAATTCCTTACGGGCTCAGTATGTCATCAAACCATTAAAATAAGTTCAGATGTATTGAATGTAAAAAAAACAACTTAAATTTGGCATAGACATACCAGATGATTATTTGATCACTTAGTTTCATCTTTACTGACCATTACTGTCTTATCTTTAATGCTACTATTATGCAACATCCGGTACATAGTTGGGAACACAATTCTTCGTACAGTAAAGTACTCAATTGTTTTTTTCTTAAGTTAACGCGATTGCATTATGCAATCTAGAAACAAGACAAAAAAATAATCATTAATTATACAAGGTGTTTAAAAATACGTTCGGATATTTTACCCACTTATAGATCTCATCAATTCAAACGAAAAAGTCGTAATAATCACGGGATCGAAAATCAACCATTTTCAAGATACAACCGCCAAATTATTTACGCAGAGTAGGAGTGCAGAATCGTATTTATCACGTCTGCTATGGAAGTGGATAAAACAACATTTATTTGAATTTTTGTAAGCGTCAATATTGTTATTGTTGTTGTTGTTGGAATATGTACACCAACACAGAAATGGCGGATATGCATTTCATGTATGGTGAGGCCAATGGTAATTCTTATGATTCACGTCGATTGGATGCCGAAGCATTTCCGAACCGGGCACTTCCGTGTTACAATCTTTTTACAAATTTGCATTAACATTTAGGCGAAGTTGGCGCATCAAGAAACGGTGGTGGTGATCGGCCTTGATCGGTTTCTACTCCTGAAGCGGAACTTAACATTTTAAGGAGGATTGAAGAAAATCCAGGTACCAGTGCTAGAAGTCTTTCTACCGAAAGAAATATTAATGCTGCCCTAATTTGGAGAATGTTATGTGAGGAGCTATTGTACCCATACCATATTCAAAGGGTACAACCTCTTATTGTGACTGATTATGCAGCACGTCTGATGTTTACCGATGGACACTGACAAGGGTTCCGGAAAACGCAAACTTTGTTAGTGAAGTCTTATTTACTGACGAAGCTAGTTTCATAAGAAATGGCACTTTTAATTTCCACAACAGCCATGTTGGTCAGATGAAAACCCTCATGCTATTATTGAATCGAATCATCAACGATTTTTAATTAACGATTGGTTTGATGTTTTTGGAGACCATATGATAGGACCTTTTTTTCTTCCGAACCGTTTGATTGGCCAATTGTATCTTCACTTTTTGCGTAATGCTTTGCCACTATTGTCAAAAGATGTATCCCTCATTCATAGAATGAATATGTGGTTGATGCACGATGGGGCTCCTGCACGTTTATCAATCATGGTCAGAAATTTCCTAAACGAAAATTACAACGGCAGGTGGATAGGTCGAGGGGGACTTTCGTATTCGGGGTATTTAAAGTTTGTTTTTGTTGTTTAAAATTGCGAGAACGAATAGAACATGCCAGCCAGACTGTTTGTATGAATCCGGGAATCTTTGAAAGAATACGGCGTTCATTTTTACGGAGATGCGAAGGATGTGTACAAATAGAAGGAGAACATCTAATTTAATTATTTGTAATTAAAATGTTTTATCTACAGGCTATTTGTAAAGAAATCAAAGAGGTGGTGGAAGCAATTAAGAGAATGAAGAAAGGCAAAACCTCCGGAGTAGATCAAATATCTGCGGAGATACTACAAACTGAAACACAAATAATGGCAGAAATACTTACACCACTATTTGTTAAAATATGAATAATAAGAAGAAAAGTTCCCAAAAGACTGGAAGACTGGGGTAATTGTCAAATTACCTGAGAAAGGAGATCTGAAAAAATGAGACAACTGGAGAGGAATAACATTACTAAGCATGACATATAAAATATTTGCACAATCATATTACAAAGAATAACAAACGCACTACACACACACAAAGGATTGTACAAAGAACAAACTGGATTTAGAACAGGGCGTTCATGCACAGATATGATAAACGCAATTAAATTATAACAGATCAATCAGTAGAATACCAGTCGCCCCTATGGTTACTATTCATAGATTTTGAAAAAGTGTTCGATTCGATAAACAGGGAAAGTATATGGACAATATTACACAACAGAGGCACACGGAAGAAAAAAAGGCAGATATAAAGGATACAAATGCAAAGTAAAACAGGGAACAAAACTATTAGAAGAATTTGAAACAAAAACTGGGGTCAAACAAGGATGCTTACTGTCACCATTATTAATTGCGATCACACTAGACGAAGCAATGAGGAACACAATAAAGGAAGAGAAAAGAGGTATGGACGCTTACAGAAAGCCTAGAAGATTTAGAATTTGCAGACGATATCTGTATGTCACATAAAAAGAGAAAGTAACGGATCTAACAAATGAAACCAGAAAACTGGGCCTTAAAATCAATGTAAACAAATCCAAATCGATCGCGCTAAATATACAACGAAATGAAGCTATGAAGGTGGGCGAAGAAGACATAGAATCGGTAAAAGAGTTCACGTACCTGGGAAGCTTGGTAGCCACGGCACGAGTATCCTTTTGAAAATAAAAAAAAATGACTTCAAACAAACAAGCAAATAAAATCCATCACAATATATACATATAATATATTAGCACGAGAATGGAACACAAAAAGATGTATTAAAAAGAATAGGGAAAGCGAGAAGTGCCTGAGGCTCAACAACATATGGAGAACAAAAAATATCAGAGAATATACGAAGATTAAAATATTCAACGCCATGGTCAAGCCAGTCCTACTTTATGGAGCAGAATCCTGGACCATAACAGAGGCCAACAGAAAGAAACTCCAGGTATTCATAAACAGAGCCTAAAAAGAGCCACATGCAAGAGAAAGTAACGGATCTAACAAATGAAACCAGAAAACTGAGCCTTAAAATCAATGTAAACAAATCCAAATCGATCGCGCTAAATATACAACGAAATGAAGCTATGAAGGTGGGCGAAGAAGACATAGAATCGGTAAAAGAGTTCACGTACCTGGGGAGCTTGGTAGCCACGGAGAATGGAACACAAAAAGATGTATTAAAAAGAATAGGGAAAGCGAGAAGTGCCTGAGGCTCAACAACATATGGAGAACAAAAAATATCAGAGAATATACGAAGATTAAAATATTCAACGCCATGGTCAAGCCAGTCCTACTTTATGGAGCAGAATCCTGGACCATAACAGAGGCCAACAGAAAGAAACTCCAGGTATTCATAAACAGATGCCCAAGGAACATATGTACTAGGGATATACTAGCCAGAGAGGATCACGAACGAAGAACTGTGGAAACGAACAAAGGAAGAAAAAATAGAGATACAAATTAAAAAAACGGAAATTGAGATGGTTAGGCCACACCCTAAGAAAACAGAAAGAAGAAATCCCAAGAGAGTACTTCAATGGAACCCACAAGGAGGAAGAAAGAAAGGGCGTCCAAAAGAGACATGGAGGAGAAGCCTACAAAGAGAATCAAAAATGCCCTTGACACAAATGAGACAACTAGCACAAGATAGACAGCAATGGAAACATTTTATTTCCACCCTATGTCCTGAGACGGAATAATGCGACCTAATAATAATAATATTTGTTTCAATAGACGGGGAACTTATTGAAATAACAGGCAATATTTATTTAAAAAAAAACTCCATATCTCGAAAACGGTTGATTTTCGAATCCATGTTTATTACGACTTTTTTGTTTGTATTGATGAGATCTATAAGTGGGTAAAATATCCGAACGTATTTTTTAAACACCCTGTATATTATACAATTATAAAAAAATAACTGAAGTGTACACAGAATTTCATCTCAATTCTAAATACATAAAATAAGCAGGGAGACATAAATGAAATAAAACAATGATGGTCATTTGTTGTGAACCGAAATAAAAGTACTGATATCCGTAATTAATTACAATTTCAAGCGTAATCACATACAGGGTGGTCTCAACTAAAACAGTCCGCTCTGAATGACTTTGTAAATGTGCAAAATTTGAAAAAATCGGCGAGACAGATTAAAAATAGTCTAAAGGTAGACATCTTTTACCATGTAAGTAATCTTTTGTACTTCATCTCCCTAGCCCCCACCACCAACCCCAAAATTTTAAATGACCTGGGTGTCGAGTGATAGTTCATTTGAAAGGTTTTCCTGCTCTTTGTGTATTCCGAAAATTTTTTGTTATTCTGTCAACTAATTTTCGAGAAAATAGCTTTTTAAAATTTCGGATACATACGAAAATGTCAAATTAAAAAATCTAAAAAAATGTTCAGGATATTTTATTAAATATTTTAAGTGGCTACGGCCATTTCCGCACAATAGTACAATTAATTTTCAAAGCAATTTCGTACATTATTAAAATTTTCCGAAATGAGTGAACTTTTTTTTATTAAGATTTATCTGGCAGTTAATATTTCCCGAGAATCTGTCATTGATCTTGGTTTCTAGGTGACTTTACTGAAAGAAATTTAGTAGGGTAAGATTAGGTGACCTAGCTTGCCACTCCACAGGACCTTAAAAAAACTGGAGAACAAAAACTTACCTTTTTAGTTACTATCGTCTTATCTAAAATATAAACAATTTAGACCTTTTACAAGAAGTCAATTTGATAATTCTTAGAACTTCTTATAAAAGAATAAAATTGGTTTTTGTTATAATACGTATTTTAATGTTTGTTGTACAGAGAATAGTGTTGTCTACTTTGAACATTTAGTAACATTACAAACCTTTTTTGAAATTTTTTAATTTAACATTTTCATAATGCGTCTGAACACTCAAAATGTAATTTTCAAAAACGAATTGACAGAATTGCAAAACATTTTCAGATTGTACAAAGAATCTTTCAAATGAAGCATTACTCGACAATCCTTGTCATTTAAAATTTTAGGATTTGTGGTGATGGGGGCTGGCAAGGATGAAGTAGGATAGATGACTTACATGGTAAAATATGTCCCCCTTCTAGCTACTGTTGACTTGTTGCACAAGTTCTTTTAATTTGATCATTTACAAAGTTATTCAGAGCGGACTATTTTAGTTGGCACACCCAGTATAATATGAATTACAATCAAATGGCAATATTTAAGTCTATAGAAAAATATTTGACATAAATGAACTGATACTTGAAATCCAACACACACATACATACATTCATACAGTAGAACCTCAATTACTATATTTAAATTTGTATTTACATTTCCTGTCTCTGCCTACAACCAACAGTTTTTTTTACAGTTTTGCAAAGAATCAGTATGATCAAGGCAGTTGAAAATAATGTTATTACATAATATTTGTGCCCTTGTAAGAAAACTATGAAGCGTCATTTGAGCCAGTAACATTATTTAATTTTTCTATCACATTTCATTTAAATCAGAAATTTATATTCTGGAGATTTTTTATTTCAGAAAAAACAATGGAAACTAAATTTCCAACGCACTTATTTTTAATGTATTAAAACTTGTAAACAGGTAAACAGGAGGAACAATATATTCATTATAATAATAATAGTCATAATTTCAACAGGTTGTATTTACATTTTGTGCTTTGTACGTATTTTGACATTTTATATAGCACGAAAAGTAAATAAAACCTGTTGAAATTGTGACTGTTATTATTATTATTAAAATATAAATATGAATTTTAACGAAGTAAGGCAAGAAACAATTAACAAGTTTTCCAACTGCCATCACTCAACTATAACTTATTGTTTTAATCAAGTCAAAGGAAACTTTTATAGAAGTTTAACTTATTTTTGTTAATTTAACATAAACAAAATTTGTGTACCAGAAAAAATTTAGTGTTTATTTTGTGTTACAATTTGTTTCAACAGTTAATATCTTCCAATTATTACAGAACATTTTAAAATGTACATTTAGGAATTAAAATTAGTGTTTTAAAAATAAAATGCTCTTTTCTGACCTAAAGGGCACTCTGTTTAGAACCACCCTAAATAAATAATAATACATATCTGAAAGGACTATAATATAATACCAGCTCTCAATACTGACCTATATCTATTTTTGATTACAAACAATAAACTGTGAGAATGCAGCTTAGATGTTTCTTTTATCTCAAATACCCTTGATCATACTGTATTATCCAAGTGTTAAATTTAACACTTAAATTTCAAAATGACTACATATCGAACTCTTAATTCTCATAAGCAACATTATCAATTATTATACAGGGTGTCCCATGACGTGAGGTCACTACTTCACCTACGACTATTAAAGAAGTTATAGCCTGTTTCAGTTAAATACTGAAGCAGCCGAAACAATAATAGTATATTAAAGAACTAGTTTCATAAGGCCTTTTCTTAACGCACGAGTCCAAGTTTGAAAAACGAGACGCGAAGCGAACGGACGAGTGCGACAAGTGGTCTTATGAAACGTGTTCTTTATACTATTTTTTCTATTGAGGAAGTTTAAGAGTATTTTAAATAAATTTATGTAGAAAATTTTACGTCAAATCGATTACTAGGGAGTTTTTATAAACACTTATGGCAGCACTGACAGGTGACTTTTTTTTTTTAAAGAATCGTGGAGTTTCCATAGCAACTCCACGATTCTCATCCCACCCCGCTTACCTCGGATCAGC
>JABXWE010065162.1:0-15601 GCA_014611495.1 Limonius californicus
AGCAACAGTGTACATTTTTAATTAAACATCTTATATAAATAATAATAGTTTGTATAACCAAATTTACTTTCGATAAATTTATTTGATGGAGACTTTTTTTCCGAAGACTTTTTTTCCGGGAGACTTTCTTTCCGGTGGCTTTTTTTCCGGTGGACTTTTTTTCCGTGGAACTTTTTTTCCGGGGACTTTTTTTCCGGGACTTTTTTTCCGGGGACTTTTTTTCCGTTACCCGGTTAAACATAGGCTTTGACTTTGAATTCTCATATTGGCTTCAACGTGTCTGTCCAATGCTGTGCCAACACGCTTAAATATATATATTGTAGACGCATTATTGGTTTTACATTGGCGATGTATTGGCTGGCCAATATTGTTCTACTACCGTATTTCATTTATTGGTTAAATATTGGCTTTAACTCTGAATTCCTATATTGCTGCCAACATGTTTGCCCAATGATGTACCAATATGTGCTGCACGATAAAATGTTGAGCCAAGGAACGATACATATCCAATATTGAACCAATATTGGTAAAGTATTTGTAAAGTATTTCAAGCTGTCCACCAACCTACCTCAACGAACAAGCTATACCTCAAGATACAAAAGTTGAATACTTAGGTATAACCCTAGACAGAAGACTTACATGGAGGCCTCACATTGAAATAAAAAAGAAGCAATTAAACATCAAAGCTCTACTGGATAATCGGAAGAAAGTCGCAACTCACACTAGAAAATAAAGTGCTCGTGTACAAAGCAATATTAAAGCCAATATGGAGTTACGAAGTGCAGCTATGGGCTCTGCTGCAAACTCTAACATCGAAATAATAGAAAGATTCCAATCTAAAGTTCTACGTCAAGTTACCAATGCCCCATGGTTTGTAACCAATGCGACATTGAGAAGAGACCTACAAATACTCACAGTTAAAGAGGTAGCCAAACAACTCAGTGAGACATACAGCGTAAAATTTGCGGTTGCGTATCAACAATCAATAATGAAAGTATATAATATACGTTGCATTCAGATACAGGTAGGAGGAACATACAAATTTTTGGGGTAGCAAGACAGATCCAGAAGAGAAACGCATTTTACAAAAAATTGGCAATATACAACTATATCCGTTAAAAAGTATGATATTTTACCGATTTATATGTTCAGGATTGTAAAACTAGCGCTGATGTTGCATAGCGGGATTAAAATAATGGTTTTCATATTGGATTGCAGATAAGAAATTAAAGTTTGGTGGGATGTATTTTATCGTATAGTGTAAGAAGTATAAATGCCTTCCTCAAAAAGTCAGTGGTGATTTGCTAGTGTTAGACGAAGGTCGTGTAGTAGAAAATATTTGCTTGAATGGTTGCGGGTAGAATGTTAATTGGAATAAAGTGCTGCGTTCAGCTTTGAATATTTATCTGGGTACTAGGTACTTGCGCTATGCAGTTGCGATTTGTATCTGTAAGTTCTAATATGTTATGAGAGGTGCTAGTTCTAATGTTATTATATGGGTACTCTGTGTACCCAAAGCATGTGCATTCAAAAGATTCTGTGGTTTAATTTATTGTGAGCGCTGTGAGTATTTCCTAAGCTTCTATTGAGTAATCGAACCGTTCAAGGAGTTAGTTTAGTGGCGATCAAGTTGACACGGTCATCGGGCCCGAAAATATTTTCCTGCGGTTTATGAATGTTTCTGAAAATACATTACATGTGGGGCAAGGTTTGCGTGTACCTGCTGTCCCATATAAAGAGCTAGGTTACAGCAGCGAAATCAGTATGTAGAATAAGTTAATTATCTGATTTTTAAATAGGTACACTTGTTGCAATACACAGAAAGTCTTCTTCTTCTTCTTCTTCTTATTTTTAGTAAGTTAATAGCTTGTTCATTCCAGATTATCTTTTCACCTCTTGTTGGTCTTCCGGGGTCTTCTACCTCTTGCTCTTGATTTGTCTGGTCTTGTCCATTCTTGATAATATATTTGATTGTTATTTTTCGAAGTGTCTTCATTTCCAAAGTTCTCCGTTTTGTTTTAACTGTATTCGCACGTGTTTCTCAGGCATATGTCAATACCGGTCTTACTACTGATTTGTATACTTTTACCTTCAGTTCTGTTTTTAAGTACTTATTCCGCCGTATGCAATCGTTCAGGCGTCCAAATATTCTCAAGGCTCTCTATTGGCTTGTATTTGCACTTCGTCATTCAATCTTCTGTCACTTGTTATTTGTCTAACATGTACTCTCGTTTGGTAGTCTTGATTTGAAAGGCATTTTAGCAGCTAAAGTTTCATTGAAAGTTATTATTTGTCTTATGCAATTAAAATATTAACTTCTACAAAATACAAAGTGATTTTTTAAAAAGTCAATTGCAGCAAGCCTAGAAAAAAAGCTATTCCGTCTGCAGTCAGCTGTAATGAGCTTTGAATGACATTTACCTGTATGTCAAACTGTGTGACAGTTCAGGTAGTTAAAAATTTTGGCCCAACAAAATGTGGAAATGAACAAGTATTTAGTTGCAACTGATTTGTAATTTATTAAGGTAAGTAAATTACAGGTTTTTCGTCAAGATTTCTTTCACAGCAAGTGTTCGAAATGTCCACCAGCTATGCTGTAACAATTTTCATATTGTCAGATTCTCAAGCTTAATATAGACGGGCCAATCCCTAGGCTACTGCAATTGACTTTTTAAAAAATCACTTTGTAGTATAAAGCAATGCTTCTAAATCCTACGATGCTTCTTACAACTAAACAACTAAATTACGTGCACCTTCTGTATACAGCAATGTAAAACTTAACACACATAACGGTTCAGTGCGATGAAAATACCTCAGGAATCTACATGTACCCAAATTTGTTACAACACTGTGTATAATCATTCCTAAACTATAATTATTTACATGATAAATGTGCAGTTACGTATATTTACAAATTGGGTAACGCGTATTCCTCGTTAATAAAATTTCGATAAATAGTGAAATAGTTTTCAAAAATGGAATTAAATTAAAAGAACCAGAGTAATGCACCCCTCATTGAGCTACGATTGAACGCCGTTTAAATAACGTGTTAAAAAGGGTTTCACTCCTCGGACCCTCTCCGTTTTAGATTATTTTGTAAAAGACGTTACCAAAGAAACCAATGGGTTCTAGTAACAGATAACGGTTTTTCGCACTGTGCTGTATCAACAGTTAGTTTTTATATGTAATTTGGAACTTAAAATTCAGTTGTAATTACATATTTTGTATATACTGGTAAGCATAAGCAGCTTTAATATAACACATAACATTTTATTTTTGTTCAATGTCAACCAAAACATATTTTAGTTTTAAAAGTATGAAAAAAGTTGAACGTTTAACATTCTTCGTAGAGGGAATGCGACCGTCTCTGCCCCCTGTATGTCCGTCACCAGACGATAGAATTGGAGACATTAAGTACATCTCTTACACTTCGATGCAACAGAAACATATTAATTTTTAGAAGAAAATCGCAATTTAAACGTGGAACGTAGCCCATGGATTCAACCTGTTTTCTTAACTGGCTTTGTTATCAATTGTGGAAAGTTAAAGGTATTTAAAGAAAGAATCAACTGGAACTTTGATACGTTTTTCAAATTTAAAGGTGAGAATTTTAGTGCTTCCCATACTTCCTGTAATTCGTAAAATTTTGATATTCTCAAACGCTAGCCCTAACTTAATGATTCTTTGCCATACTTTTAGAAAACCTGAAATAGTGTAAACATTCCTAATTTTAATTTGTTAATATTAAACAGCTTATAGCATAAAAAAGTTTTCAAATATTAGCCGCTAATTTAAAATATTACCGATGACTAAAACATGATCTAGGGTTTTCACTAATCTGCAAATGTAATCGCGACAACAAATATTTGTATATGATCTCTTCTACGACCGTTATATTCGTTATTTTCGTTAATCCGTGGGCGCATTAACCGCTTAAATTGGGCGCAAATTTATTACCCGAATCGAAAATAGGAAGGGCCATGTTAATTCCGAGGTTCAAGCAGCCGATATTATGCAACTTAAACAAAATTGAATGTGCGCCCCCAGTTCGAAGTCGGAAAGTCCCGTAGCTTCCGGCCAAATTTTCTGAAAACGTAAAGTGAAAGCAAAAATTCGGAAACTTATTTTCTGTTCACTGAATTTAACATTGATGAAATGTATGCACTGCGGTAAACTTCTGGGAAGAACTTTGTGTAGTATTCGCAGTCGACAATGTTATGCCAGGATGGAAGCTGCCAGCTATGTAAAACGAAGTTTGGCGAACTATGTACCAAATTTGTGATTCAGTGGGTGTTTAGCATTTCACTTTTGGTTATTTGTGTGTTCCAAGCTGTAAATGGAAATGTAAAAAATTTAAATTAAAGCGGATAGGTCATTTTATACTTTGCATGGCTTATAAACATTAAAACTAGTTATTCTTTATAGTTTTTGTGCTAGAGCTAAGCACTAATTAGGTAAAAAATTATAGTAGTAATACTGTTTCTTTGAAGGAACTTTCAAAAACCAACAAAATTGTCTGTATTAAGGTTATAATAAAAGCTGCAGCGGGATATGATACATAGAAAGATTTTTCAGTAATGCTTATTTTCGCAAAAACAATTTGCAATGTTCAAATATAAATAGTTGTTGTCGAGTTACAACTTTCCGATACTAAAGAACTTAGCGCTCATTTATCCAGACTTGTTAGCCCATTTAAACAAATTGTAGCTATAGATTGTAATGTGTATAAAAGGTATTGAAATTAAAAGATTTGTAAATAAGACTTCTAACATATATTTAAAAATTTTGTGAAGTGATAACAACCGGAAAGGTTTGTCGATGGCGAAGATTTCAACACGTCTTCTTCTTCACAGACGTCTCAGGCTTTTTGGCTTGTTCTGGCATACTCTTCATTGATCTCATCACCTCTTCCTTTCCTTCAGCTGTATATTTGTAAGCCTTCGGTGGTATTCTGCGGTAGTCCATTCTCATCATCCAATTTTTTTATTCAGAAGTTTTAATTCAAAGTTTTCGTCATATTCATACTCCTGTGCTGAGCTCCAGCATCACACTTTCTACTCATAGTAAAAATCGAATTTCTTCTATTTGAATTCTATTTCTGTCAGTATTTGTTAGGTACCGTCCATGTCTCCCATGCGTCAGTTGCTACTTGTAGTGAGATAGTTTTGTAAAATTTTATAGTGATTCTTTTGTAGCTTGGCAAGCCTATAATCTTTAGTACACACCAAAAATTAGTTGAATTACAAAAAGAACCTCGTAACTACGCCACTGCTTAGGTACAGAATTAACAAGTTGACAGATGTTAGCATCCCGGAAACCCAATCGAAGAAGGGATAGGTTCCTAACAATTAATTTATAGGCGCCACCGACTTATAATTTACTAACATCGTCCGAGGTGGTAAATGGGAAGTCAGACCCCAAGATAAATAATCACCTACCTTTTATTTACTATCTGTCCTCTATGTAGACTTAAATCCATATAATTCGCCGTAAAATAAAATACAAGTTGCAACCAAATCTCTTTTTACTTAATAAAAAAACAACCCACCATTCTAATATTTCTATACAAGAAAAATAAATTAAAATAAATAAGCAGTCCAACTTTACGTTCCTGGAACTGAATATAACTAAATTTAAATTGGGCAACACTCAAACAATTTTTCGAACCTTTATTACGCTACTCGACTAAGATACCAGTAATTTTTAGCGCATTCCGTAACGAAGGAGGCCTCCCCGTGACGAATTCATGCGTGATCGAAACGATCAAGAAAAAAGATGCAAGCTATGAACTCTTACAAACGCAATATCAACCCACTATCGGAGTCTCCTGTATATATGCTTTAGGTAAAATTGTTCCCCCTAATAAATGGAATATTACAATAGTATTTCATATGTACACAAATCCCCAATTAAAGCCCCAATGAGACAATTCTGTGACCCCAATCAATTACTAAATTAATTCTTAAATAACGATAGAGAAATCGTAAACAACAAGACAAGGTTATACAGTTTTTAAAACGCACTTCCCTTGTTCAAGATGTGGCGGCAATCAGCTCGACCGTACAACAGACTCCTTATCTATAGCCCCAGGCGTCCACTCGGTTCGCGAAAAACCTTCCCAAGGTTACTCGACCAGGACAGCGTAACAATATGAACAATACGTAGGAATGTAGAATTTTCCTACTGCGTCGCCTTAATTTCGGGACGTCCAGCCGCACGAATTTTGCCTAAATTAAATTTATCAGAGATTAGAATTAAGGTTCTGGAAAATAGGACAAGACAAAAATTTTCTGGTTAAAGCAACTCACCAGTAGATGGACTCTGGCATAACACCAAACAAAATTTTCTTTATCGGAGTAAATTCTATATTGGAAAAACATTTCTGGAGATTTGCTTCCCTACAACCATGGGAAATGAGCTCCTGTGTAGCGACTCTCAAAGCGGAAAACGAATTTAGAATCTCCTTCCCCCAACTTTTGAAACTTCAGTACGCACCGCGTTGACTTGACAGAAATGTAACTTCGAAATATTAAAAAGTCTTATAAGCAGGAGAATCACTAAATATGTAAAAAGGGTTGCCTTCTTTTAGACGCGGAAGTCGTTACAAGCTTTATTATTCAGAGTTTGTATTCTTTTTCCATTCATTTGGTTTGATATCTTGTGGTTTATATCCTCTCCATTCATGTATAATAGGTCACTTCCCAGGAATTTAAAACAAGATACTTGTTGTAGTATGTGATATTGTGTAACTATTTTGCATCTTGTAGTCATAGATCCTGTAAAAGCTTAAGCATTTTGTCTTGGAAACTAGAGTTTTAAGACTATAAGTTTTGATGATGTTATTCAGATAGTGTGTGGCTTTTTGGACTTAAGTCTTCCGGTCGGCTATTGTTACTTGATCGTCTGCATATAGCGTTGTCACTTATTTAAATTATATATCTGTAATGTATTTGGCTATTTTATATTTATATTCGAGTACAGCTTCTTGTTGTTCTTCCGCGCCTGCTTATGTAATTCTTGTGTTGTTGTATAGGCTTTAAATTTTTTGGTATCCCTCTTCTGTTGATTACTTCCCATAATTGCTATCTATTTACATTATGGAAGGCTTTAACATAATCTATAAAAAGATTATATGGTTTCAACACTACCTGCCAGGGAACCGCTGTGGATTAGTGGTCGAGGCGCTTGACTTCGAAGTTATTCTACAAATTTGTTCAGGTTCATTGTTATAATGACTACATATAAAGCGGTTGGATTGTTTATGATTTATGTGAGTTGACTAATGCGGCCCATTCACTAAGCGATACTGAAGCAATAGGATTGTACAATGCAAATGCTGTAAAATTGCTGGGAGATTTGGTTACTTTCCCAGTTTTCCATTCTCTAGTCAAGAGATTTGGTTGACAACCTATAATAGGAAAATACGAACTTACCAGTGTATGATTACAAAACAGCGATAGTCGCATGCGCGTATTTGGTAGATCAGGCGATCCGATCGCAATCATAGATTTACTAAGAGATTACTGTGCAGTCTTCTCCAGGTTGCTGACGATTGCGATCGGATTTGCGGGACGGACCGTCAATCAACATAGTGTCAGACGATCCGAATATTGCTTACAATATGATTGCGTTTGCCCACTGACCAGAAGATATTTTGCAAATTTTGTCGTAAGCTAGGAGATTGATTGATCAGCTTGCTTCAGTACAGTCTAGTAAATGGGCCACTTAACTCAGCCTAACTGTAACTTCAGTTAACTTAACCCAACCTTACCTCACCTGAGCTGTCCTAACCAGGCTCAACCTTACATAGTTTAACTTAATATTCTTCTAAAGGTGCCAAAACCTGATCGAGTGTAACTGACGAACATACGCTGGAATATGATGTATACGGGGAATTTTATATACATAGACCATGTATACTAAAAAGAAAATTCCCTGTATATGTAATTACTCTGGTCGACCTTTATCATCTTGACAACTACAACTTACTCTTAATAAAGTAGTGTAATCAATCCAACACCCCTTTTCAGCCAGGTTTAGATCAGGCGTTTTCTGTCGTTTCTATTTGTAAGAAATTTCTTTTGGCACCCTATTTTGACAAACTGTTTTACCATCAATCCCGTTAGTTAATTTTTTCGTAATGTTCTTTGGCCTACGATATCCATCTAACGTATAGTATTATCATTTTTTTATAGATGACACATATTAGGATATTGTAGAACTGTTAGTTCTGTTAAAGCTATTAAAATGTTATGGAATGATGTCCATAAATATAGCGGTAAGGCGAAAACGCAATCCTACCGATATCGAATTTTGAAATGATTTCCAAGAACGGGAGTGAGTTTCATGATTTAAAAGTTCCAAAAACAAATATTTTGATTTGCTTAAAAAGTTGGTTTTGCAGATTACAGTTTTATGAAATATCGAAACAGTAAAATAGTTAAGAAAATGTCAAAAGAAAATGACAGATTTAAAATTTTCATATATGTATATTCTTAAAATGAGTTTTTTCTAGAAAACGTGAAGCATCATAATGTCGGCTTATTTCACTGAAAGTGTTATATCTTACCGTTTTTGGAGACACTTATAGCTGAGTACACTCCATAATTGAGTATTTTCAAATTACCGTTTCAAGCATTTAACAAAATATTTTACTTGGCTTTATTATTTTTTGAAGAGTAATTATAAATTTTGCTGGGTCACTTAAAGCTAATCCAAATCGATTATGAAGCAGTAGTTAATTAAAAGGGTCATTAGGGCGCGAAATGTTTAGTTTCAAAAGCATTTATTAATTATTGGGCAGTAATCTGGTTAATTAAGATGTAAATTTTTAAACGGGATGCTTTATGCGTTGGTGCTTGAACATTTCGGAAAAACGGTGGTAAATTTTGCTTCTACATTACGGAGCACTTTAGTTTTGCCTTATTGTCTATGTAAGGAGAAGATTTTGCTATTTTTTTCCTATTCGTCTAGTTTTCATATAGAATATTTAACGCAATAGTGTTTTCCTGTAAAATCGTTAGTACTTAACTCACCTCTTTACAAAGGTGTTTGTAAGATTAGTTGTTACTTTATCAACTTCCATAATATTACATAACATTTAACTTACAAATATCCGTTATTCTAATTTTTTGTATCATCTACATCAGTATTTGATACTTTCGTATTATGGTGCGTCTGTACTGTGCGAAACTTTAGAACTCTAAGGGTTAGAATTTAAATCATAAATATCGCAAGCTGGTTAAATTTCACGATGGTTAATTTAAGAGAATACATTAAGTAACAAATTGTGGCGTAATATTTTGCGGTATATAATATTATTACAATGTGCTGCTAGAGCATTATTTAAGAACTTGCACAAAGTTTGTATGAAAATTTATTATTGCTGTCAGGGGATTCATATATCATTAAAGGATCCTGAAGGGAACCGAAACCGCAAATGTAGCAGAATTCGGATATAAATTTTAAATATCGCGGGATTCAGCTAAATTACTTGAATCAACATTAAGTACTAAGAAGTTACGCCGAGAGAAATGTAACAGACGCGAAAGAGATTTTTTAAGCTAAAGTTAATAATCGAAGAACTTAAAGTGTACTTGGTATACCAATAACAACAAAGCAAACAGTTTTCTATACAGAATGTGCTATAATTTGCAGACATTCATATTCAACTCATATCCCACGATGAGGTTGTTGTTCTTTGAATACTAGTGGTTATTCGGTATATCTGTTGTATAATCCACTCTTTTATACACCCACTACGTCTACGAAGTTATTGAACACACGTTTAATATTACAGCAAGATTCAACAAGAAGAGTTGCTTAGTTTGATTTTATGTGGGGAATAAAATAATATCTAAACATTCTATACATTATGGAAAAATGTGTATGGAATGGAGAGATATAGGCGTGAATCGTTTTGAATTTATTGTTGAGTGTCTCCCTTACTAAATACGTTCAGTTGCAGTGAATGCAACCCACAAATTACAAAATTCTTTTCACAACATTTAACTTATTTATGTGTAATATAATATGTTGAAAATAATTTTTTTTTTAAAGAATCGTGGAGTTGCCATAGCAACTCCACGATTCTCATCCCACCCCGCTTACCTCGGATCAGCGCACGTAGCGCTATGCAAGAGTCTAACATGCCCCACCCTTGTAAAACCCCCCCAACTATGCTACCGAGTCACTCCCGCTGCTCCAGAATTAATTAAAATTCGGGCCACAACGGGAGTCGAACTCGGGTCAACCGGTTGCGAAGCGGACTCTCGCCCACTGCGCCACCCGGTCGCCAATGATATCCTTACCAACATATCATCCGAAGGTCTGGTGCGTTTTTTGAAGGACATCTCCGCGCCGGGATGATACACGAGTTGCTGAAATAGATTTAAACTTACCAATTTTGGCTTTATCTTGTTTATGCATACCTCATGGGAATCAACGATATAGAGAGGCATGTTGGATAATTCTGAAAGTTCGATATCAGGAGGAACATTGAGAACTCCAGTGAAAACAGTTCTAGATTTCGTTTCTTCACAGCACTTCATGACCATGTTCTTATTGCTTTCGTAAGAAATAAAATTAGTAGCGAATATAAAAGAAATTTTTATGCTTGAGCAAATATGTATCTAATAATAACATTCAGTATATAAACATATATACAGGGTGTCCCTAAATTGCCTTAAATGCTTCAGGTAAACATTTTCCTTTAACAATTCTTAAGACAAAACTACAAATTTGCTGAACAGCTTAGTTTTCTTGTACGATGGTGTTCAAGTTCATACATTTAGTGCAGAATTTTAGCCAAGTGGTTATAAGAAATTAAGTAAAACATGTACTCCTATTTACTTAATGAGGAAACTTAAATTAATTCAAAACCGCTAATTAACATTGAATTAGCAATTTAGTTCTTCGTTTGGAAGTACTGTTAAAAAGCATACTTTTGGCAAAAGAACAATTTGACAACAACGCAGGTGCATGGGTACTGTGATAAAAATTTCGAAAATCTGTTGTTTGCGTTTTGACACGTGTCAAGTAAATCAATTTTGAATTGACATTACGATTTCTGCATTAAATTCGCCTTTAATTCGTGTTATTGAGTTCACCTGTGTCTTGACCATGCTATAAACGAGTACGTTGATATGATTTGGATTCTTGGGGAATGTGAGGGAAACTGCAATGAGGCTCC
The DNA here is from genome assembly GCA_014611495.1 of Limonius californicus. Lineage (NCBI taxonomy): Eukaryota > Metazoa > Arthropoda > Insecta > Coleoptera > Elateridae > Limonius > Limonius californicus. The sequence continues at coordinate 11,192 of JABXWE010065162.1, forward strand.
GTTCAGGGTTTTCCTAATAGAAGACATCCAAGCCACGTAGTACTGAAAATCGCAGATTTTGAGAAACGGGAAATATCCTTCCTGTTCAAAATTGGGATAGAGGTCGACTAAGAACTGTTAGAGACAATAAATTAGAAGAGCAGGTTCTTGATCTGGTAACTGAAGAGCCAAGTATTAGTGTGCGTGCTGTTTCTAGAGTTGTTGGTGCATCAAAAACCACTGTTCACAAGATCCTAAAGGATGATGGCCTTTATCCCTACCATAAAGTCAGGGTGCAACATTTATTCGAGGAAGATTATGAAAAACGCATTACCTTCTGCAACTGGTTGTTACAACAACATAGAAGAAACCCAAGATTTGTAAATAATATTTTATGGGTATATGAAGCCACTCTTACACGAAATGGAATTTTTAACTTCCACAATCAACATATTTGGGCCCATGAAAATCCCCACGCCATGCATGAAGGGAGTTATCAAGTTAGGTTTTCGGTCAATGTATGGGCAGAAATCATAGATAACAAATTAGTAGGTTCTTTTGTACTACGTCAGCGATTGAATGGTAACAATTATTTGAATTTTCTAAACGACGAACTCCCAATATTGTTAAAAAATATCCCTTTATTGGTTCGCCGCGATATGAAGATGCAGTTAGACGCCAATACTTTGTATACGTGAAGCAGCAGCAACCGTTAATGAAGCAATGCTCCAGCGTTTCCAACAGGCCATCGTTAAAGGAGAGTCAAATGTCGTAATGTTGGCGGCAGAAATTTTGAACATGTTGTGTGAAATAAGTTATTTTTTTACAAAGCACTGTATTCTAATTTTTAATTTAAACATTTCAACTGTTGGCCTACTGATTTTAGTTTTTTCTAAGTAGTTTCAACAGTATTGCCAAGTTTCAGATTCTTTAACTGGCTCTTATGAGGATACTAATCGCGATGGAAAGTGCCTATTTGCAATTTTGAGGTCTATATCGGTTGTAGAGGAAGTTTACCTGAAGCTTCTAAGGCAATTTAAAGTTTAACAAAAACCTACAGTTTAAGCAAAATAGTGTTAACTATTTTCGAAATTTACTTGCAATCGTGGATAATGGCCAGTAATGACAAGTAAATACTGAAGTGCAGGTCGGGATTCAATAATCCTTTGATTGACATACACGCGACACTGCGAGCTTCAAATATGCGAGGATAATTTTGAAACTATCCACTTTTTTTTAAATGAATCTTTGAGTATTATTGAATTTATTTATGCTATTTCCTTAGCACTATTATACCTGGAGGTTTCGATGGTGGCTTCTTCGTTCTTTGCAAGAGCTTCCAGTTCAACGGTAACAGCAAAATTATCAGTATTAGAGCCTGAGGGTAACCGAACCGCCATTGCAATTTCACTTTCTTCGCCAGGTTCACTCTTTGCCTCAGAAACAATCGCCTAAGAATTTGCAAAAATACATTTAAACTTAAGTTGTGATGCCAACGTACCTGATAACCAGATGGAGAAACCCCGATATTTGTTATAGGTGTGATGATAGCATCTGAGGGTCTTTGGTGTTTAAAAAACGAACTTAAACGTTGAAGAGTAGATCCTTTGCCTTTATCCTTCACCAAATCGACGGTGGTTGGGTCTGGAATAGTCAAATTAGTGCCACCCTAAGTAAGTATACAATAAAATCTTACCAATACTTGCTATGTAGCTGGACTTCGCGAACATGTTCGACAAGTTTTTCCAAATGGTACCTGAACCAGAACCATGATGCGATTTTGATTTTTTTCGTTTCTTGTACAGCTTGTCAGAAGCTGTTTCGGGTAAATTGCCTTTTAAAGTTGGTGAATCGTTGGAGGTTGACTCTTGGGAATGTTGGGAATGTATCGCACTACTTTTGTGGCACTCATGTAATCTGAAAAATGTGGGTGTTAATGCGAACTTTCCGCCAGGCAAAACTTACGAATATTTGTCCATTTTATGGTACTAGAAATTTTGATGATTGCAAAACTGTCATCGTAAAAATGTCAAGATAGAACTTCTACGAGAACTCTTGATTTTTGCAAAAAAAAATGGAATGGGAAACTTGTCCTGATATTTGCAAGGCTTTCTATTAGATTTATTTTTACTTTCTTGTTCAAACGATATGTAGCAGCACACAAGTAGTATATTGGATCGTTTTTTTTAGTTATCGATGAATATGGATCCATTTGGAATTTTCAATAACTTTAAAGTTTAAGTTTGCGGTGATTGTATGTAAGTTATGCGTAATTGTAGGTCCCGGGTTGCGCACATTCGTCGCCCGTTCACGTACGATCAGGAGAGTTAAGGCAGCGTGGTCCCCGGTCAGTACTTGGATGGGTGACCCGCAGGTTGCGTTAACGCGGCGCCTCTCTCCCACGAGGATTGATCACTATGGGAGAGTAGATCAACAACCCCCCTTATGGGGGAAGCCCTTGCCCAACAATGGGATGAGGCGGGCTAATAAAAAATAAAAATATGCATAATTGTAAAGCTATGTTTGCGTACGATAGAAACATAGAATAAAAATTATATTCATCTATTTAAAAATCAGACACTGATATCACTTTCGATTATATCAGAAGTGCTCTCACTGTAAGCATACTCATATGCCGCTTAATTATTCACGTAGCATTCATTCTTTGCTCTAGTTGTGCAAACTTAAAAAGAAAGAAATATTTGCTTCTACATATTTTTCAAACACGGCTTCTGACAGAACAAACTCTGGATTTGCCATCCGATCGTTCTGTGGTCATGGTACCCTTACGTTCAAAAATAATAAGTAAACAAAGACAAGTATCTTTCAGGAATAAGAAAACGGATAAATAATGTTGAGAGAGTTGATTGAAACGAAGCTATTTGCAGAGTTATCATTCAAAACTGCTAATAATATTAACTCATCTGTAAAGAACTTAACACGCGCTGTAGAAGCTACTGCTTGGGAGTCAACGCCAGAGTCAATAAAGGAAACAAGACATCGTCAAGGCTGCTTTACGCAGTTAAAGAAGTGATTCTGAAAAAAAGAAACCCAGGCGAATCTAAGGCATATCAGAATAAAGGAAAACTTAATGCAGCCTCCAAGAAAAAAAAAATGAGTATTCAAGAATTCGCAGAAAATCCGTTACCAGCTGAAAGTAATGAGCAAACCACAAGAAAGCTAAAAACAACAGCAAGTTCAAGAAAGTATCCCCTCTATTAGGAAACTCGACAGGAGTTGGGCTAGAAACGATAAAAAGAATTCCAGCCCTATCCGTCGAAATCGACCCCAGAGGAAAATGGAGAAAGTTAGGTTTTCCTGGAAATTCCATACCGGATGGTGCATGATGAGTTAATAAAGTCTATTAAGGTTCGAGAAATAAATAACACTTTTATGTGAATTCTAAATTCAGAAGACGTTCCTGGTTATTACCTTATTATTGGTAAGGTCATTAATCCTTTCAGGACAGAGCGCGGAATGTATTGCCTGTATTGTCCAGCCGGCGTCTGGAAAGAACTATGCGTCTATTTCAGTCGGCTGAGAATGACACCACCGGGACCAAAGAAACCATTAATAAAAATTACTCACAGTTTTAATAGTATTTTGAGAATCGGCTTTTTTTCGTTATAGTGGAAAGTACCTCAGATAATTCTTATCCCCAAAGTGAGTAAGTCTGCTGAAGAAGAAGTCTCGTATCGACCGATTGGTCTTCTACCGATCTTATCAAAACTTTATGAGAAGATATTTCTAGATAGGCTGAAGCCTTTACTGGAACAGTTGGCACTAACACCACACTAACGGTTTGGGTTTAGGGACCTGAACTCCACTATCGAATAGTAGATATCATAAACTACACATTTGCAGAAAAGAATTATTGTTCAGCAGCCGTCTTGGATATCTCCTAGGTCTTGGATAAAATCTGATTTTAAGGACTTTTGTTTACACTTAAGCGAAAAGTTCGTGCACTTATCAATTACTCCAGTCGTATCTGTTCAATAGACACTTTCAAGTACATTATAAAGAAGAAATGACAATTTTATATCCTAGGTCAGTGGTGTTCAACCGGGGGCATGTGTACACCAAGACGTCTTAGGCGATACGTAAAATTTTATGCACATTTCATGAATGATCAAAGCTGCAGGAAACCATTTCTTTCCAGTAGTTTTCTACTCAACAATAAAATCTACTATAATTTGAACTATGCACCAACAACTTTGGGAGTACTTAATTGAGTGTGAATGTGTCTATTGGTACGGGGAGAAAAAAGGTTGAATACCATTGTCCTAGATAATCTGGTGTTCCCTAAGGGAGTATTTTAGGCTCACTTCTATCCTAACTATATACAGCTGATATTTCGACATTTGCGACCATCAGAGTTACTGATGACACATCATTACTGTCCACCAGGAAATATCATATGCTGGCTACATA
>JABXWE010065165.1:0-10232 GCA_014611495.1 Limonius californicus
GTATCCAAAAATCTCCCCTCAAAATTTGAAACTTGGACTCGCCCAAAATTCTACAGGTCGACCAACTTCGAAATATTGAACTTTACTAAAAGCGGAAATATCACCAGACGCAAAACGGATTGCCTCAAACTAGGCGTAAGAAACGTTACAGTGGTTTATGCACGATGGTGCTCCAGCACATTTCGGTATTGCCGCAAGGGAATATTTGAATACAAATTATGCTCATCGCTGGACAGGTCGTGTTGGACAAGCCATGGGAAGGGGCCTAGCGGGGCAAGCAGGACCACCGCGAACGCCAAATATGAACGCCTAGATTTTTGCTTTTAGTACAATTTGCGAAATAGAACAATCGTCTCTTTTTAATTCTATCAGGAATACCTCCGAAACTTTCTAACGTGTGCGGCAATGAATTGTGAAAAGAATGACAGCAAGCGTACTAGCACAGAAAATATTACCATGGATCCGTAATTAATTTAATCGGGATAAAAGTTCTAAGTAGTTCTAATGCTGCTTCTTTGGTGCTTTATTTGGAAGCCAAGCCCGAAAACTAATATGCAATTTACGTAAGCCATTATGTACCTCAAAAATCCTACATTACTAATTAACCAAACAGGCCGAACTACGAGCGTCTTCTATACGCAATGGTAGACCACCTTCCTCCACAATATGCTTTCAACATACACTTCAGTGTTTATGACAATGCTTAGCCAACCCAGTATATTGGACATATTCATCTTTACCAACGGATCTAAAACAAGGCATGGAACGGGTGCCGGAGTCTTCTCCGATGACCTAAATCAACGCACAGTATACCGCTAGACAAAATTGCTACAGCCTTCCAAGCAGAGATAGTGGCAATAATGCATGGTGCAAAGGCAATCCTTGAACGACAGATCAAGAACCAACGTATTGGTTTCTATAGTAACAGCAGGGCCGCTTTACTAGCCCTGTGTAGTTGCAAAATTACCTCAGGAGTGGTACCGCAGTGCCGTGAAGCTCTCGATGATATCTAAAAAGATAATGTCATTTCTCTTATATGCGTGAAAGGACACTACGGCAATTAGGAGACTGATGAGATTGCGAGACTGGCCTCCGAACAACCTATTTGGGGACCAGAACCAGTTATTCCTATATCCCTGAGCTTTATGCAAGACCAAGAAACCCTAAAAAACTTCACACGAAGATGGGTAAATACTGAAAGTTGTCGTCATGCAAGGGCTGCTATTAGTGCACCCTCGCCAAAGACAGCCGGATTTTGTGTGCAACTGTCCCTAAAGAACCTGCGACTAGTTGTAGGTATCTTATCTGGACATTGCACCCTAAATCAACACATGCACAGGATGGGAGTGGCGGATAACCCAAATTGTCGAGGATGTAACGGGGATAACGAGACGGCAGAACAAATCCTGTCACTGCCCAGCCTTCGCAACAGTCAGAAGATTCATATTGGGAGACTTTTGACCTGATATGGCCGAAATCAGCAACACCCCAGTTGCGGATGTCCTCAAGTACATCCAAAGATTGGGCGGTTTGGGTGATGCCCAAATTGGGGAGTTGCTGGGGAGGCAGCACAATAGGCCCACCTATGTGGCCTAAGCGTACGGGAGGTAGAGGTCTTACAAAATCTCGTGGAAGATGAGATGCGCAAAGGCGGCCCTTGAAATAGCGGGCGATTGTTACAGTGGAACCTAAAAACATTGACTGTTCAGTTCAATGAATTCCAAGAAAATGTATAAATCTAAAATTTATTTTATTCTGCAATAGTATTAATAGTAGGTTTTATATTTATCAATAAGCATAATGAGCATGATTAAAATAAAAAGAATGCAGGATTTAAAGAAAGCATAATTATTCAAGTTATAAAGGTTATAAATTATTTGGCGTCTTTGACTGTTTACCATGATTACCTACTCATTTTAAAGATTTTGTAAGTATATTGTAAATAAGTTTTTAAATCAGTATTTTACACTTACTATGCAGTAATGCACACGCTTCACTGTAGTTTTGACAAAATCTGTTTAATTACAAATGGAAAAACCTGGGAAAACGAAGAAATAAGTTGATACACGTGAGATATGCAGCGAGCCGTCCACTGTCATCAAATGGCAATATTTTTAGGCGGTGTAGTAAAATGGGCGTCACCTGAGCACGAACGGCTTTTGTTCTTTCTGCGCTCTTCCACGAGATTTTGTAAGACCTCTAACTCATCCTCCCAAAAATCTAAAATGACAATGACCAGTGATGGGTAACATTTTGGATTTTGTAAGTCAAAAATTCTGAAAATACTTAACTCTGCTGGCGTGTCCCACCTGCAGTTATCAACAGTTAACTACTTAAACAACTATTATTTACTAATCCGATGCTAATCATCATTAATAATGTGGTATTTGACGCCCTAGTCCCCCTGTCCCGTGAGTGACCACGATTTGTTATTGTAGAAACTGTTGGAAGAAAATAACGATGCAGAAATTTTACTGCAGCAATACATGTGTAAGGGAAAGTGCTTTCCTTATTTTAAATAAACTTGAGAAAGGCTGTTTCACAATACCAATCAATCGGCATTTATTACAAGACGAAACTTGATCTCTCAACATATTCTGCTATTTCTTCCCAAGCATTATCTTTTACCGTTTGATTTTTGTAGAGCAGGCTTGTCAAATCATAAAGACACACACAAGGAAAATGTTGATACCAATTAATTGTACCCATTTCCCATCTTCCATAACTTTCGTTGCGGCTGCGCCTATACTGTTCTTGGAGAGGTATAATCACGCGGCTCCGCACTCTACGCTTCATAGAAAATGCTCCTTAACGCCGAGAATAAGATCTCGCAGAAGTATGTAGAGGCCGTCGTAAAAAAGGAAAAAGTAAAACTGGTAACGAAACGGGTAATCTACATCTGTTTCGACAGCTAAGCAACACTCAAAGCTGTCTGTTCACCCAGGACGAGGTCTGCCCCCGTCCAAGAATATAGAGACGCTCTAGAAGAGCTCGCGGAGCTTAACGAAGTAAAGCTGGTTTGAGTACCGGGATTTCATGGCAGCAGGTCACGCCATCCCTAATTGATTGGGCATACGCGAAACTGTAGGATCAGTGGCTGCAAACAGGCAGAACTCTTTATAGTCAGTCCGGAGAAATTTAAGTCGGACTGGCTATTAGGGAGAAGCCGACGGACTCTTAATTTATTGAGAAGAGTCTTTATAGGGCACTGCAGACTTAGAAGACACGTAAATCTATTAGATGTCAAGGAGGATCCGACATGTCAAGCATGTGAAAAGCACGAAGAAAGTACCCTCTATTTTCTAGGATAATGCAAAGTATCTATGGGACTGTATGTATAGAGGACCTACTACTCACAAGTTGTAAACTATGTAAGGCAAGTACAACGTGGAGAGCGGCAAATGTGGTTTTTATACCTAACGGAAGAGGGCGCTCCTACGGCCAACCCAAGTTGTACAGACCCCCATTAGCCTTACCTCCTTCCTGCTAAAAGTCATGGAAAAGGTACTCGATTAGTTCACCCTAACCAACATACCTATCAAAAGGCAAAATCAACTATAACGGCTCTACACAGTGTCGTCAAAGAACTGGAGAAGACGTATATGCAAAAGAAATAGCTCTCTGTGCTTCCGTCAATATTGAGTATTTGATAACATCTCCTTCGAATCCATAGACAGAGCTGCCATAAGAAAGGATTTCAATGCATTGACTGCCGAATGGATTAAATCCATGATGGTAAGTCGGAAAATCACGGATAAGTTCTCTTTCTGTGGTGTGTGGTGGTGGATGTTCTCCTTAACGTGCTCACACAACAGGGCTGCGAGATACAAGGGTATGCCCTAATAACAGTAATTCGTGGAAAATTTGACACAGTTGTATGTCAACGTATGCACATAGCACTCAATACCATCCGCAATATAAAAACAATAATATTCACAAGCTATTTTATTATTGTTATTATGAAGCTTTCACAGGCCTTAGAGGCCCATCACTTTTGGTGTGCAACAAAATTGATCACTTTTTCAAATACATCTTCAATCTTTTGATAGTTACAAATTTTGGAAATTTAAAATTTGACATTGACGCCGTGACACTTTCATATTTTAGGAAATTTTCATCGCTCTATATTCCGAAAATAAAACATTTCTGGGAAAACTTTTATTCTTAATATGTGTCTTAAAATCGGCAAACGAATCACCCCCTGAAGTTTTCGCCATTACTTAGGAAACACCCTGTATGTTGTCATTGTATTTTAAACACAGTTTCATGCTGTACAGTGTACACACTCATTTATGCCTATCCTTCTGAAGACATGACCTATAAGTTCATTTCAAAATCAGTTTAAATTAATATCTATCTTATTCAATTAATTATTGTTATAATTGTATACAGTGGACCATAAACGCTTGCAGATAATTAACACATATTTTTTTAATATTTTCGCGCTGATGATATTCTCTCGTTAGTACTCTACCTCAGTGTACTCACATTTTCAATTTTTGTTCACAACATTTGACCAAAACGTGTGAATTCGTAATTTAAAACTTTGAAATTTTATTGGCGGGACACGTTTTTTTACTGAAGCGAAATTTGCGATGTCCGGGTTAAAGGTCACGCTTTCCTAACTGGTTGATAGAGAAACCGATAATTAGATCCTCGTTTAGAAAAAATTCTTAATATTGATCTGAGACTTCATATTTCTGTACGTATTGATAGGTTTCGTGTTAAATTGGCACGAACGGTGCTTAAGCAGCTAAAATCTAAAATGAAGATTTTAATTGTTTTTGGTGCTTACTTTTTATTGCACTCTGCAGCTAAACCAGTGCACTTTAAACAAAATGGATTCGGTGAGTATTAAGGATAATGTTAAGTAAAGAATCAAAACTAAACTTATAAACCGAGTTTGATTAACCTTAGTAAAAGTTGGCAATCTTTTAATTTTTGAGTTTTATATTTTACCATTTAGGGGATTTGTTTAATTTAAAAATCAATTACAAAGCTGTTTCAGTTGTTTCTCTACACAGTCATTATCAATAAATATGTACATATTACTCATCGTTATTTATAAGAATTATGGAAGTTTTCCTTCATATTTATTGAATTTTGTTGATTTTGTAAAATAAGTTTTAGATTGTCACGGGATAATTTGCCCTACGGAAACCATATCTTGCATTAAAAATACAGAAACTAGTGACGACCAACAAACTTTGATAACAACCGTAAACTGTAAAGATCTTCAGGGTAAGTAATCTATATTATTGTTGAAAGGATATTTAGTATGCTAATAAGAATAACATTTCTAACATACAATGCTTAATGTAATTAAAGTACATTAATAATCAATTAAGCTATGTCATAGGTATATATCGAATCGTATGTCTTAGCGTTATCCGTAGGCCGCTCGGCATTTTATCGTAATAAATCAAGGAATGCACCGAGACCATTGATAATAAATAAAATAGCATTTCGCAATTAATACGGTTGTGTTTAATATAATAAGTAATTTGAAAATTCAATTAAATTGCGTCAGTAAGGTTAAGCGAATTTGAAGGTTATGTGAATATCATTCTATACACTTACTTACCTAAGAGATGTGTTCTCATTTATATAAAATAACATAGTGTACAGGGTGCGTATCAATTAACAGAAAAGCTATACGTGGCGATGTTCTTCGTAAAATCCTAACAAGAAAATCATAACAATAAAATGTTGTACCATGCTTCCTGCACCTGCACAAAGTCCCCAAAGTTTTCACACCCGATCTTTTAATATGCGTTATTAATCGATATCTGTTGGTAGAAAAAGCTGCAATATAGAGAACAGAGGAATTGTAAATACTATGTTTCCGTAGATGTGGTTTTCCTGCCCCAAAAGTTTGTTATTACATTTCTTTATTAACCTACAGTGGCGTGAAAAAGTTCTGCATCAGTTGCACAAATATGATAAATTGCAGTTTAAACCGATTTTTTTCAAATATTGTTCATTTCATCATTGCAAATATAAAACATGTACTTAAATACAATACTAGTAATAAGAATAGCCCAAATGTTGATCCATAAAAAACGGAAACCATTCGATATATAAAACTTATTTAGAAATTGAAAAATTGTACATTATATACAGGGTGTTAATGAATTGCAGGGACAAACTTCTACGGCTTAAAGTATACATGAAAAGAAACATTTTTTGTTAATAAATGTATGATCAAAAATATTTCCTTTCAGGGATAGAACTCTTCAAAGATTCTTTAAGAAGCGCCCAAATGTAGGCAACTCAATTTACTACCTACTATTTGTTTCCATAACGACATTTATTAACAAAAAATGTTTGCTTTCATGTATACTTTAAGCCCTAGAAATTTGTCCCTGCAATTCATTAACACCCTGTATAATAATAATAATATAGTCTTCACTTAACGTTTATTACAATACACACTAATTAATTTTAAATTATTTTAGTACTTAATAGGCCATCCTTTGTTTCTAATAACTAATTCTATCATTTTGGCATAGAATTCAGCAGTTTTTGTAATTTTTTCTTCGTAATGCAGCGATACCAGGCAACAATTAGACATTTGATTAGTTCCACTTTTTTGTGGGATTTTTTCTTGAAATAATGTTAGAAATCCCCTGCCATAAGTTTTCTAGAGAATTTATGTCCGGGGATTGTGCTGGACAGTCTATTCTTCTAACTTTATTGATTGACATGCAAGATTGAATAACCTTTACTCTGTGGCAAGGAGCATTATCATCTGGAAAGATAAAGGTTTTGTCAGGAAATAACTCTTTTCCACTAGGCAGCATCTTCTCCTGTAGGACATCAATGTACAGTACGTTCATTAAAAAAAAACTCTAGAAGGCGTTGAAATTTTTATCAAGGTATGGCTTAGCCCATATGTTACAATTGACAGTGATAATGTCACTTATAAATGACAACAACAACAACAATCACATTTCGAGGTTATGTGGGTTTGACGTGTACATAGGAATACATTTTAACGGTAAGCCATTCGGAATCGACCTGTTTCGGAAATGAAACGTGAAGATCTAATTATTCTTTAATTATAAAGTTCAAATTGTTCAGAAAATCAACTAACATGTGTATACCAGTGTATACAGGCGGAAATTTGCTTTATTACCAATTAAATCGTGTTTTACGTACTGATTTAAAAATTAGTAAATTTCGTTATTTCGCTTCCTATAAAGTGCATGCTGTAAGAAGACACTATACGTAAATTTACCATGGCCAGCTGCGAGTTTTTTTAATGAACGTACTGTATTTGGTTGTATTCATCATGTCAGATACAGCCTGCAGTCTACCAACACCTTCAAAAGACATACAGCCCCATATCATGACAGAGATTGAACGTTTAATTGTTGTGAAAATACTTCTCCAGGAAATCTTCTAACATATGTGTTTCAAGATGAATGCTAAAGGTAGATTCATCACTAAATAATACCTTCTGCCATTGTTCTGGGGCTCAATGCCGCTGATCCTTTGCCCATCTCAAACGGTAGAGTCTTTGTTTTTCTGATAGGAGGGGTTTCTTCCGAACTTTCCAACCCCTAACTCAACATTTAAGAAGTCTCCGTCTTACAGTAGAAGTGCATACACTTACACCAGTGGTTTCGGACCTTATTTTGGTTAAATCTGTCGAATTAAGACGTCTATCTGCCAAGCTCGCCCTCCGCAATAGACTGCCATCTCTCACTGATGCTTTTTTTGGACGGCCACTGCGGGGTTATTCTTCAATTTCTCCCGTCGCAGAGTATTTTTTGATCACTCTAATAACTGTGAACTGATAGCGCTGCACTTTCATAGCTATTTCACGACTGAGAGCGCCTTGTTTATAATGAAAAATTATTTCATATCGTTTTTCATCTGATAATTTGTAGTTTCATAAAGAATACATTTTGCAACATTGTAAAACAATTAGTATTATCAAATTTTGACACTACAAAATCAAATTAATTCCATTTGCTTGATCTAATTTTGTGTTAGCTCTGATTGTTTGTATAGTTTTTATGAGTTCTTGTGTTTCTGTCTTATTTAGTTCACTTATAATTAACTTTACGTTCAATGAGTAAGTCGATATTGTTACGCCTATGGCTGTAACTGATAAGGAGCCCCTTGTCCTTATCGCCGGGATCACCAGAGAAACAACTACCCTTATATACAATGGTTGGATTTATTAATTACTACTTACTACAAGACTATGACAACTTATTTTAAAACAGTATACTAAACTACTTACAATAATACAGACAGGTACAGCGCCATTGTTAGGTTTGTTATCGGGAACACTCTCTTCTATCAAACACCCACCAAGAACTGCCAACTATTCACTATCTACCATCTGTTTTTCTAATTCAGTCTTAAGTGTCCTTTTATAAATTCTCTTTTGCACCCATAAGCAATGACCTGGTTATTACTGAATTTCCCTTATCCCTTATTCCACATTGCCTAATTTAATATTCTAATGTACTTTGAATTTTCTGAGCAAAATGACGTCACTACTTACAACATAAATGTGTATGCAAGTAATTGAAATCACAATACAACAGCTATGAAGCAATAATAATTTAGTTTTGAATTTTGGATATTGGGTTCGTAACAATATGTAGATAGTATACGGTTTCTGTAATAGAAATGCTAACACGGCAGAATAAGAATACCGGGCACGGTTTCCAAACCGGAGACATCCTAGAGGAAATGTATTTCGAAGGCTGGACCAATGTGTTTGTGAAACTGTTTCGTTTCGTCAAAAGAAATTCGAACGGTGGTCGACCAAGGCAAAGGCTCACTGAAAGAGCAAATTTTGGACGCAATATACGAAGATCCCTCCGTTATTACCCTGTAATTAGCTGCAACGTTAAATATTCCTAGTAACGAGACCGTGCCTTTGGTTCAGCTTCTTTATCTATATCATGTCTGTAAAGTTCAGCCTTTCTATGACAATGATAACATATCCCGATTGAATTTTGGCTACACGATTTTAAATAGAATTTTTGATAATGGTGATTTCTTAAATCGTTTTCTTTGGAGCGGTGATTGCGTGGTTTACCAGAGATAGCGTGTTTAATTTAATACTCACTACTGGACCGAGGAAAGCACACACGAATTTCGTGGATATGGTCACTAAAGAAGGTTTTCCATTAATGGATGTCTGGGCATAATCAACCACAGGGTTATTGGACCAATTTACCTACCAAATTGTCTTAATCCGATGAATACCTCGATATTCTCGAACAAGTTATTGATGAGATTCCGTTGAACATACTAGCTAATATGATCTACATGCAAGATGGAGCTCCTGCTCATTTTGTCCATAATGTAAGACAGTGGTTGGAGGAACACTTCCCAAGAAGATGGATTGGTCGCGGCGGCGGTCCCATTTTATGGCTCGCAAGATCAATATCAAGAACTCAATCCTTTAGACTTTTTTGTTACGGCTTTTATAAAAGAAACCGTTTATGGTGCGCCTCCACCAAACGTTGACAAAGTTAGAAACAGAATTAAAGCGGCACCATTAGAAATTATACCAGAAATAATGGATTGAGCAATGCAAACGATACAACAACGATTGGCGTTGTTTACAAGCACACGGTTTTCAATTCTAACAATTATTATAAGTAGTTAATTATCGTGCATAGTAACAACACCTGTTTGGGCGCAGTGTTGCCAAATTTATGTTTCTTTTAAATGGTCCCCGAGACCACGGGAAGCAAGGTACAATAATTTAGTATTAAGATTTTACGAAGAACATCGCCACCTATATCTTCTTCGTTAATTCATACGCACCCTGTATACTGTGTTATGTTATAGTGCGTTAATAAATGAGAACATGAGAAGACATGTCTAAACTGTGTTTGTAAATACCTTAATTTTTATCCCTTTGTTTCGTTTCTCTTTATTAAGAGAGAACTTACATATGTATACGCTTTCTCGCTTTCTATAATATCATGTACATGGTGTCTCAAAATTGACGCCCGTGTTCTTTTTCTTATATCGAGCTATTGATAAAAAAGTAAATAATAAGTTTTATCGCATAATTGCTCTAATTAGTGTAACATACGTAATTCAACATTAAAAATTTAGGAATCGTTCTGTCATGTTGAACAGTATCAATATTTTGTTTCCAATTCGTCTACACCCTGATGCAAAAACTATAGGACATGTAGAACAAAAATTACTGGAAACAGATAATTTTAATCCCCGAAAAAATCAGACAA
>JABXWE010065172.1:0-11451 GCA_014611495.1 Limonius californicus
TTACGCTTAGGACATATGTTTATGTGTACTTTTAGACTCTTACTAAGTTCTGGAATTTATCTTTGAAATATTGCCGGTACGTTTTGGGACACACTATATATATATATATATATATATATATATATATAAAAGCGGTTTTTTATACAGCATCTCTCTCTGCCTTTTTTCTTATTGTGGAAGGTATTTTCTCTTAAATCCCTCTGCTGCATTGATGATATTTTAACTACCTAACATAAATCTATGAAAGACTTAGATCAACTAATTGGACCTTGTAAGCAAATAAAGCCTACATGGTTTTAAAAATACTTGTGTGAAAATAAAGCCAAACAATGTTTCAATCTATATTATTGTAAGTGGTAGATTTCGTACACAATGTTGTTTGATGTTTTAAATTATTGTAAATTAAGCATGGCGTAACTACATATTTAGACATTATAATTAATTATTACCAAATTTTAAAAAGAACCAACTATTAATTGTGCAGTTGTGTGAAACCTGTCAATAATTATCTAAGAATCTTTTATGTAAAGTGAGAGTTAATTTGATACTAAAATCAATTAAATTACCAGATGTATTGTTTTGCACAACAATATAAGTTTAATAATGATCAAACGAACATCAAATTGCGATTCTAGATTCTAGGAAATGATTTCGAAGTCTAAAATACGGTTTAGCATTTTAAAATTGATTTATAATCGCAAACGGCTTCTTGCAAACGATATTAAAAATTTCTTATCCTTGATTTCTGGGGATAGTCGTAAGTGTTAGCGGCTCTATTAAAAAAAATTGTATTGTATATGATAATCTTCTTATTATAAATTTTGCCAGTATAGATATACTACATATATGTAACAACTTTGAGTGCTTTATCTCTTATGTCTGTGTGGCGCGTTTAAAGTGTCACACACGTAGAGGACCTACAGCTTAACATGGACTCCGCACCACGGGAAGTGTAAACACTTCTACTCTAGCAAAAATTTACTAGGCAGAATATCGTGCTAACATCTAGCCCACGGTTACCACTACTAATGACATTTCAATTTACCCTAACTTCCAATCGAATTCACAAAGTGAACTGTGACTGGCAAGGAATTACTAGGTTTGGTTTAATTTCCTTACAACATTTAAATTTATTATACATCTAATATTTTAATATTAAAAAGTCATACTTTTTCGATAAAAAAAGAATAAACTAAAATGTTAAGGCCGTACTGCAGATATTTGAAAAATACGAGAAGGAATTTCTATAACTTTTTGTAGCTATAAATTATTGGGAAGTGTTTTAAATGATTATTTCGTCAATAATTTTCAATTCATATTTAAAACATGAAGTCTAGACAGGTAGATTTATTGCTTACTAAAATACAACTGTATTTATTTGTTTTTTATGCAATACCTGCTGTTAAATATATTTATATGATTGAATACTCAGTTCATACTACCATTAATCATTATTGTATCCATCTTCATGTATGAGAAGGATACAAACTTTCCCAGCTTGATGCTTCTAATCCTAAGGAGGTGATTTAGGCAATTCTTCCTCTATGAAATTACAGTCGAACTTCCATATATGGAGATGCAAGGGGATCGTTATATAGAAAATTCATACGTGGAACAGCAAAATTTGTAAGCTGTCAAAACTGCTTATTGGCGACAGAAATGAATGTGCAGTAACGTAGAAATGTGTATTTATAAGTAAATATAGACATATTACGTACATTATTACTTAAAAAACTCAGCAATTTTTTGTTGCAAGATGCACTTAAATAAAGTTATTGATTCGAAAAATGTTTCACACATGTTTAAAGTAGAAAACACTGCTACAGGTACGTTTTCTTGATTTTGAAAGCTCGCCGAATAGTGGAAGATGTAGTTAAAACGTCATCTTCTGCAAAAATTGGAATCATACCTACTATTGTCTTCTTTGTCTTCATTTTCTTGAAGTTGATTTTCATCAGTTTCTTCTCCACAATCGTTGTTTGTGACGCTGTCACAATATTCTGGTCAATAGTATATTCGGACCATATAACATTTCTTCATTTGTACATTATCTTGCCGTTCTATTCATCGAAAATATTGACGTTAGTTTACAACATTTTCCCAGCTTTTCTTTAACACCGTTTCATCAGCATTGACGATGTTTTTGCTGTCGTATTGCTTCAGAAGGTTTGGTAGAACATTTTTCTTCCTCAGCCTGCTTCACTTGTATCTGCACTTTTACCAGAAACTATTTTCTGCGCAATCCCGTGTCTTTTTTAAATTTGTCCAACCATCCAACACTTGCTTGAAAATTCCTAGGTTAATTTCACTTTGTTGCATATTCCAGAGCCTGAGCTGCTGTGTCCTGTTACTTTCCCGCCTTTGTTGATTTCATCTAAGAGCTTCAACATTTCACATATACATAAACAATAGCTGCTTCGTTTTACCATATTATGATTTTAGTGATACGAGTACACTATGCAAGAATGTAAATGCATCTGCAAACTAAATTTAATACATTGTGTATAGGTTCAACTGCAAATCTAAGTATATTCACTAATGATTGAGCTCACGAAAGGCTGGAAAATTCCCGATGACGGTGGTAAAGTAAGTTTCAAATTTCGAGAAAGGCTCAGTACACCTGACTGTTGAAATACACAATACAACTTTGGTATCTCTACCGGGAAAAATAGTACATTTTTAAATTTTCAAGCTAGAAAATAATTGGTTAATGTAAATTCGAAGTTTGATATTAGGAGCCAAAATAAAGTTCAAATTGCGTTAATTGTTGAAAATTTGTTAAATTGAGATATTCGCTTTATAGAAGTGCGCAATAGAAAAGTGTTCAATGTCACAGTTTAGTCGGAGTAAGCAAATATAAATTTGCTGTGGTTTATTTAATTTAAGCCTATTTTTGTTGTCCAATATCGCATCTGAAATTTTTGAGGAAAGTTTGCAATACCGTTTAATATGTGATAGCGCTGCAAGCCTTTTAGATTCCGGCGCGTATACAGGAGGGGGAATGGGAGTAACCACCCCCCGCGATTTTTGCGTTTTAAAAATCTAATAAAGAAAATATTTAATTTTTGTATGTTCCAATATTTGCGAAACAAACAGTATTACATTTCATTACATATGATCCCCCCCCCCCGTGAATATCAGTTGGATCCGTTTTTTCATTCCAATTTCTTACTCCTATTCTTGTCAGATCCTCTTCCATTATCAAATTATTTTTTCTTTACGACTCCCTATGCCGTTATAATTAGGCTTGTGGAGTATATTGTACGAAAACGCATCAAACGATAATGTAAGCTAATTTTACAAAATTGGTGGAATCACAGGCAAGACGTATCAGATACGATTAAACCCTTCTCGAGATGTTATGGTATGGTATGGGGGTAACTTTTTTCGAATGGTATATTAGAAGTACGTAGTAGGCGAATACAATATAAAAGAAAAAAATAACGCATTTGTATATAAATTTGGCTGGGACTAATTGGGTACGCTATAGACAAATGTATGTTATACACGTGTCCACAATAAACAAGAATTTAAATAGCGTATAAAGTATATTTTTATGAAAGATGGCAATGACGGATTAGCAAAATATATCTCTGTTTTTCTAAATACACGGTATTATTATATAAATATATTAAAAAAGTGTATTCTTAAATAAGAATATACTGTATATGATTGTTTCGAAAAAAGTTTGTTATAAAATCTCAACAGTTTCTTTACCTAATATTGATTTCTTATACGAAAACTAGATATCGTTTCACGGTTACTTCTATCCTTTGTATCCCTTTACTTCATACTTTACATCAACTTCTTTAATTCTATGGTAATTATTAGTTTAAGAAGTGCCATACCCATATCATACAAAAATTAATTTAATGAACTCAAATACAGGGTGATTCCGCTAAAAAAAAACCAAGTAAAGAAAAAATGATCAGTTAGTGCTGACGATTAAAGTGCAATAATTTTTGCAGTAAATTCGGTTGTATTTACATAAACAAAGCCAGATATCTTTTTCTATATTCCCCTAACAATTGAATAACACTGAAATCTTTTCGTGTCTTTATAAAGTTTGTACTAATCAAAGACTTGCTACTTGAATTGCATAAGCGACCACATCGTTTTTTTTAATGCACCGGAACGCTTATTGAAAAAACCAGTACTTATATATATGCAAAAAAATTCTAAAGCGAATTACGTTAAATTACAGTAAATCACAAATTGCTCGTGTGAAGTAGAATGTAAGATTCTTTTATTAATGGCGCCCAGGGAAAGTGTTATAAAAGAGAATACAAAAATAAGCCACATTCATAATACATTACTCATTTAATATTTCATTTGACAATACCACATTTTTCTCAACAAAACTTTCTAAAAGAACTTTACTCCTTATAATTTGTATTTCGAAACCTTTCATAATATAGAAACTCTTATAAAATTTTGTAAAAAATTCTTCGCCATAAGTAAACGTAAATTTAAGGTATTTTAACCATATTAAATTGACCTTACAAATATAATTGGAAGTGAAAACGAAAGAATCTACAAAGCGCGATTCCTCACTGTTTACACTCATTAAAACTACAATGAAGAAACTTTCTTTCATTCTCATTTTTAATTAACTGAAAACGTGTGCTAATTGCTCATTGTTGCAAGCTTGTTTCATTTAAATGCATAATTTATTGTAATAATAGTGTCTCAATTAAGAAATTCTTGGTGATCTATAGTTCTTGCTTTAATGGCTATTTAAATTATTTGTATAATACTTTCCTGTTACTAGACCATTCTAATAATATACTAGTTCCATATTGAAAAGAAACACTATAATTGCTTTGTTTTAACTTTTATGCTAGAAAGGTTAATATTGCCATTAATTATATAAAATTGCCACTATTTTATAAATTCTTAATTAACACAAACTGTTGTAGCTTACATTTAATTTATATTGTGTAGTCTCCATTTATATCATTATTTCTAACGTAAAAGTATGGATTTTGGCAATGTCAATCCCAGAGCATAATAAAAAGAAACTTAAATATTATTTTATATTTATTCAAAGTAATCCCCGTTTATTTTAACAAACTTATTGTGAAATTCTAAAAGTATTTGAAAACAGTAGGTAAAGGTATACAAAGAAACTGCTTTCAATTCGGTCTGTTGCGTTTTTCTTAATATCTTCTACGTCTTGAAATCGTTTCCCTTTGCGAACAGTTTACGTTAGGAACGAGAAAATCTGCCGGTGTCAAGTCAAGTAACTAAAAAGGGTAATTGATCTCATCAACGTCGAATTTCATGAGAAATAATTCACAATCAGTTTAAATCATTCAAACACACAAGTACGACTTAAGCTATTATCAGTTTTCAATATTTCATAAGTTTCAGTTATATTTCATAAGTTTCAATTAGAGTCTTCCATAATTTGCAGCAAAATGAAATGAATATTCACACTTTGCTCCATGACGACTGGCAGAAACCCGATGTACGCGCTCGCGTCCTGCGCAAAAACTAACAACTGGTCGATCTTCGCGTAACCACGGTCTGTTGATAAAACTGTGAACTGATGTCTGCTGCTTTACTTTTGGTAATTTTTTAGTTATACCGAGATCTCGAACTAGTGCAAAATTGATTTTTTTGACTAGTTTAGTTTGTATTGAAATAAGACAATTGCGATTATACTGCGTGGTTATATTATTAAAATACGGTCTGCATTCTCAAAACAATCTACACTCTTACTTGACATCAATAAACATTTACGTGATTACTTAGTAATTTCACATATTCATAAAACGTATATCATACACCGCGGTATGGATTATTTAAATTGTGGAATTTCAAATACAATTAAATTGAAAATAACTGAATAAAATTTTGAGAGGTTGCCAAGCAAAGCGTAGGGTTAACTGATGAATGCGGCTAGTTTATATTAATTCAAATACGAATGTGCAAGTTTAAGATTATAAAAACCACGCTTAGGTTCCCAATCTATAGATTATGCCTGGCGACGGAAATAGATAATATACTTTACATAAACATAAAAATAAAAATCAATCAACGACATACTTAGGCGCGGATATATCAAATTATTTTAAGCACCGGTCCCATAATACCGCACTACTTATTTAAAATTTGGTTTACTTATACCAATGTAATGTTAGATAAAACCTGCATCAACATGGTATATTAGCTTTGTAGTTTTGCTTTTCTAATTATGAACATGCGTATCTTATATGTATACATATATGACATTCTATTGGTACTTTAATATTATATAATTTAATATATTTTTAAGTGCCATAGATTATAGTGATCACCGTGGTAATTCTGAAATTAAACTAATTTCCTTTCTACTGTATGATCAACAAAGTATTTGAAAAGTTAGGTACACTCTAGAACATAAAATACTTATTATTGAATGCATAACATAAACCCTGCAAAGATGGGGATCATTCTATAAGCCTTTTAAAAATTTTCACATGTGATGTAAGTTCTGAATTACTCGATAAACCTTGTTGGACGCTACACAAGTTCTTCTGAGAGATTTAATAAATTAAGCTCTACGAGCTGGAGGTTTAGCTATCACTGCATTGGAGTGTTTGCTTCCTATATAAACAAATTACCATATTTTCATCTAAATAAAAATTCGTGTTTAGAACTACAATAAGATAGATTTATAAGAATGCACATTACAAGTACATAGGGGTTCATTGAAACACGTTGAATGTACACAGTAAATAAAAATTTCTAAACCATTGTGAACTGGCTTTAATAAGTCTTGGTGTACAAATAGAACCTGTTCAGTTTTCAACTATCTACTTCTTCTTACTCTTTCTGACATGCATTAAAGAATAAGTAGGATAGAAAGGAAGGAACGGCTCAACCGAAAAAGACAACGTGTTGACAGACGTGCATTATCTTTTAACCTCACTTCTGCATTGTTTTGAATCTCTATACATTTTTATTAATTTTGATTCTTCATCTGCTATTGTAGAAAAACCCTTATGGTATAGGTCATGTGGTTTCTTAATGTTAATCTCGATTTCTTTATATAAATAAGAAATTAGTATTTTTTTACACAGGAAAAATTCCAATAGAGTGATACTTAGACACTATTAATATAGATTCTGTAGCTTTATTTATTAAAAAAAAAGATTTTATACAGAAGCTATCAAAGTTTGTATAGCAATCAAAGGTGTGAAAACCATTAAGAAACTTGTAGGAACTTTTTATCCCTGTGATTGTGAGTTCATGCATTGTACATATTTTGTGTTCTAGAATAGTAAATAATTTTAGATACTTTGACAGCTATTAATTAATTTTAGTAAATCGTATAACCTGTGTGGCTTAAGTAATGATAAACGTTTTAATATCGACGGCCAATGTTTATGGAAAATTTGGTTGATTATACTGTATAATCATTCTGATAAAAAGATAGTGGGTCTTAAATTGACTTAACGATAGTTACGAAAACTTATTTAATTAAAATTATAAATTAAAGTTAAATAATTTAAATGTGTGTTTTGTAAACTAAAGTACTAAAATTACTCTTTCTAACTAGCAGTAAACTAAGTAATGATTTCAATTATATAAATGATAGCACAAATAAAATACTTATGTTTTCCACCTGGCTCTCCATATTCATGTTGTGTTTGTACAGTGATTACTTCAAACATTACAGGAACAAATCCACTTTTGCTTACTGGTTTACTTTGAATTTGCTTGCTGTAAACTTTTAAGAATGTATATTTAAATTTTCTTTGTCTGTCTTTTTTTTTATTTCTAACACATTGCACATTTCCTGGTTTATATGCCTTCGTAATTTCGAGCAGACTATCTGACTGATAACAATCTAATATACAAAGCTGTTAATAGATTATCCGTATTGTAGTGGAAACATACAGAATTAAGGAGTCGAACGAAGAAGGCAAGTGCAATTAACAAGCGCTGTAAGGAAGGAAGATGTTGAAATTTAAACCTATCCAAGGGTGTTTAAAAACAATCTTATATGTGCCAAGGTATACATGGATATATTTCAACTTCCTTTGTTGGCCTTATCTAGCCCTTGCAAGTTCATTAATTAGTGCTTCCTGTATAAAAGGTACATTCCGCAGACACTTAGGTATATATAAATAGCAAGCGCGTACTACATCTAGAAATAACTATGAATTAATTACTATTACTCGTGAATGCCCCGAGCAGCTTTCAAAGATTGATTGATACCTATTTCCGTCACGTCCTCATCTACATGCATACTGTGGTTAACAAAAACGTTTCACGCCCATTATGACATCCAACACGTTTTGTAACAGTTTAGTTGTACATTTAAATTGCGTTGCACACTGACCTACAAAGAGGGTGCCATATGCCCAAAAAATCCGATTCAGAATATGACTAAAAAAAATCTGGTTGACCTTGACTCAGCAATGACCGCAAGTTATGCGAGTAACTGCGCGATACCGCTATATCCAGAGTAAAAGGTGACTTCCATGATCTGCCGCAAACCACATGTTGTGGAACACAACCGTCAGTTGGAATAATTACATAACCGTAACTTTCTTCGCACACTCTCAGCTTTGTGATAACGGTACGTTATACAAAAAAGTCCCCAGTATGTTTGTTTGGACTAATTGGTTGGATGAGCGTTAATACAGTTACAGTTGTTAGCTCAATTTGACATTCATACACCTTACAAGAAAATAAGTTACTGTTACTGTTATGCATCGTAACTATAGTATACGGGGTATTCATGACTCGTCGGAAAAAATGCACGTTGTTATTCTACACAAACAAGCAAATGGAAAAGGTGGAAGCGAAGGTACCTTCGTATAGTTTACTTTTCAAGGCGATGGGGGTTGTATATGGAAAGAAAGATGAAAGAACAGGGTGGTGAATTTTTCGATGCACACCCTTGGCATCTCGGAAACTGTAAGTCAGTTAAATTAGAGAAAAGTTGCGCTTTTTTTATGGCGATTGAGAATCTGAAAGAAATGCTGGATATTTTGATTCGTTCTTCAATTATCACGAAAAAACTGACAATTGTGATTGTAGAAATAAATTATTATCTTAATATTATATATTATTTTAATCAAACTTGGTAACTTTATGTTTTTGGTTACTGTGAGTTGAAAGACATTCACAGAAGTTTTCAATGCCTTCTAGATTTCAAACTGCGATAGTCAACTTTTTTATTTCTTTTGGCCGCCATATTGGATTATTACACATTAGATAGAAAAAAAATTAGCGTTTCAAATTGATAACTAACATAACTTTTTTCTTCCAAAAAATTTGCTGAAATTTGAACATTTTTGTAAATAATTTAAAATATTGTGTAGGTTTTGAAAAATAATTTAAACAATAATTAAAGTGACATATTTTATTGCTAATTGTCATTTAAACTCAAATACTGAAAATTTTATTGGTCTAACGATAACAAGATGACAAATTCAAAAACATAATGATTGCTTAAATTGTTCAAAGTGGGCCCCTATATTTATGATGCAGAGATTAGTCTTTAAGTTTATTTAGTCCACTGCTTTTTCCATAGTCTGCATCGGAATAAAATCGACGGCATTTTCGATTTTGAGGCGAAGCAGTCCGATATTTTCCGTTAGGGATGCATACATATGGTCCTTTACGTCGCCCCACAGAAAACATTCCATATTCTAAGGTTAAAACATTAGTTTATACCCGAACGTTTTTTGAAGTTCAGTTTAAAATTTCCCATTTGGACACATTGAATTCGGTAGGCATTAAGAAAAATAGAACCAGGCATACGAAAGAGGAGCTTACTAGTTTATTTAAAAATGCAAAAGTTTCAACAAACAAGATATCCTTACCTGAAAACAAAATATCTGCAATTAAATCAATGCTTCCCTGGATGGCTGCTGTGGATAGGGCCTATTTTGAAGCAGTATTACCTCCTGACAAGGAAAGAGCAAGTGCTTCTTTTACATAATTTTTTTAATAACTTAAGTAATAACCAGTATTATTGTCTTTGTTTCATGAATAATGTATATTTTAATGTTCTTATTAAAAAAGTACTAAGTATTGTTCTGGAAAAATATGGATCTTGCTGTGCAGTTTTTCACGAAACCAATAACAGCAGTCCAATCTTTTATAACTATCACCAGGATGAAGAGTTTTCACAGGTGTATATTTATAATCATGGTCCTTATGTTTTTTGATGATTTTCCTCACATGCGAATCATCAATACCATGTTGTTGAGAAATTCTAGAGTTTTCTGGATCGATCGTTAATTAAGCCATCACATTCACTTCATTAGCAATAATTCCTTTTCTATATGGCCCTCGCGGTCTCCTAAACCTGCCACAAACCGAAAAATTTCTCGAAACCCTTGCAAATATTGTTCGGTGGGGTAGCCGTCTTTCTGGATACAAATGTGTATAATTTTCAGATGTTGAAACAGAATTTCTACTGCTGTGAATGTAAACATCATACATAACCTGCTTTTCTTCATCGGTGAACATCTTGACAATTACAAAATAGGATAAGGAAACTATACGTACATCATTTAAACGCAATCTGTCTATTTTGTTATTAAAACAAATCATTCACATCACCTGTCAGTTTAATTGTTATATAAACTTTGAAAATTTAAATATCCATATGCTGTTTTTGAATTTGTTATCTCGTTATCGTTAGACCAATAAAATGTTTGCTATATTTAAAAATGTTAAATGACAATTAGCAATACAATCTTTTACTTTAATAATTGTTTCAATTGTTTTTCAAAGACAAAGCGATTTTATGAATTATTTACAAAAATTTTCAAATGTCAACAAGTTTTTTAGAAGGAAAAAGTTATGTGATTACCGGTTTGAAAAGGTAATTATTTGTCTATCTGAAGGTGTGATAGTCTAATATGGCGGCCACAAGAAATAAAAAAAGTTGACTATCGCAGCCAGTGGCGGTTCGTGAGTTAAGAAAGAGGGTGGACACAAGAAAAAACTTACCTATTTTTTGTACATAAAATCCATTCTCTTATTTTTCATGCTGGAAAAGACGTCTATGAGTAGTTTCATCGGCCTCCAAAGCAATGAAATTTGCAGATTTAATTTCTTTTAATATTTCCTGCTTGTAAATTTGCAACATTGCATCTAGCAATTGGTTCTGAATAGTTTTTGAGACGCCTTTAAACACTTGTGAACCTTTCATATGTATTGCAAGCACAGCGTCTAATTCGGCAGCAAAGTTGATTAACCCTACATAAATTCCTGAATTTTCTGACGTTATTGCTCATCGTGACCTTGCAACGCCAGTTCAAAGGCGCCGCAAAATTTAATACACATAACTAACCGGCGCAAAATATGACGATTTTTTTCCACGTCTTCGTTGTACTTAATTTTATGTCGCAAATAAGCACCCTCTAATTGTTCACGGATGTCCACTTTGCCTAAAACACTAAAATCCATGCACGCATTCATGTGAGAAACGGAAGATTT
>JABXWE010065173.1:0-13761 GCA_014611495.1 Limonius californicus
GTATAATTTGGTACATTAGGATTGTAGGCTTTCAAGTCATATACATGGTTTAATTATAAAATGTGTGTGACTTTCAAACATAGTAATTAATAAATTGCCCCTTGTAATGTCACAATTCTTAACGTGCCCATGACATACATTTCGAATTTCGACGAATCCGAAATCAAAAATTTAATGATTCCCAGTTAATCAGTTTCTTTGGTATATCGAATCATCAATTAAAACTGTACTAAATTAATTAACGGCATAATTTGGTACATTAGGATTGTAGGCTTCCAAGTCATCTACATGGTTTAATTATAAAATGTGTGTGGCTTTCAAACATAGTAATTAATAAATTGCCCCTTGTAATGTCACAATTCTTAACGTGCCCATGACATACATTTCGAATTTCGACGAATCCGAAATCAAAAATTTAATGATTCCCAGTTAATCAGTTTCTTTGGTATATCGAATCATCAATTAAAACTGTACTAAATTAATTAACGGCATAATTTGGTACATTAGGATTGTAGGCTTCCAAGTCATCTACATGGTTTAATTATAAAACGTGTGTGGCTTTCAAACATAGTAATTAATAAATTGCCCCTTGTAATGTCACAATTCTTAACGTGCCCATGACATACATTTCGAATTTCGACGAATCCGAAATCAAAAATTTAATGATTCCCAGTTAATCAGTTTCTTTGGTATATCGAATCATCATTAAAGCTGTATAAATTTTAACGGCCTAAATTTGGTAGGGCATTAAGGATTGTAGGCTTCCAAGTCATCAACATGGTTTAATTATAAAATGTGTGTGGCTTTCAAACATAGTAATTAATAAATTGCCCCTTGTAATGTCGCAATTCTTAACATGCCCATGACATACATTTCGAATTTCGACAAATCCGAAATCAAAAATTTAATGATTATCAGTTAATCAGTTTGTTTGGTATATCGAATCATAAGAATTAAAACTGTACTAAATTAATTAACGCTATAATTTGGTACATTAGGATTGTAGGCTTCCAAGTCATCTACATGGTTTAATTATAAAATGTGTGTGGCTTTCAAACATAGTAATTAATAAATTGCCCCTTGTAATGTCACAATTCTTAACATGCCCATGACATACATTTCGAATTTCGACAAATCCGAAATAAAAAATTTAATGATTCTCAGTTAATCAGTTTCTTTGGTATATCGAATCAATCAATTAAACCTGTAGCTAGAATTAATTACGGTATAATTTGGTAGCATTAGGATTGTAGGGCTTCGCAAAAGTTCATCTACATGGTTTAATTATTAAAAATGTGTGTGGCTTTTCAAACATAGTAATTAATAAATTGCCCTTGTAATGTCATAATTCTTAACATGCCCATGAATGAACTTTCAAGAATTTCGACAAAATCGCGAAATCAAAAATTTAATGATTCTCAGTTAATCAGTTTCTTTTGGTATATCGATATCTAAGAATTTAAACTGTACTAAATTAATTAACGCTATAATTTGGTACATTAGGATTGTAGGCTTCCAAGTCATCTACATGGTTTAATTATAAAATGTGTGTGGCTTTCAAACATAGTAATTAATAAATTGCCCCTTGTAATGTCGCAATTCTTAACATGCCCATGACATACATTTCGAATTTCGACAAATCCGAAATCAAAAATTTAATGATTCTCAGTTAATCAGTTTCTTTGGTATATCGAATCATAAGAACTAAAACTGTACTAAATTAATTAACGGTATAATTTGGTACATTAGGATTGTAGGCTTCCAAGTCATCTACATGGTTTAATTATAAAATGTGTGTGGCTTTCAAACATAGTAATTAATAAATTGCCCCTTGTAATGTCGCAATTCTTAACATTCCCATGACATACATTTCGAATTTCGACAAATCCGAAATCAAAAATTTAATGATTCTCAGTTAATCAGTTTCTTTGGTATATCGAATCATAAGAATTAAAACTGTACTAAATTAATTAACGCTATAATTTGGTACATTAGGATTGTAGGCTTCCAAGTCATCTACATGGTTTAATTATAAAATGTGTGTGGCTTTCAAACATAGTAATTAATAAATTGCCCCTTGTAATGTCACAATTCTTAACATGCCCATGACATACATTTCGAATTTCGACAAATCCGAAATCAAAAATTTAATGATTATCAGTTAATCAGTTTCTTTGGTATATCGAATCATAAGAATTAAAACTGTACTAAATTAATTAACGGTATAATTTGGTACATTAGGATTGTAGGCTTCCAAGTCATCTACATGGTTTAATTATAAAATGTGTGTGGCTTTCAAACATAGTAATTAATAAATTGCCCCTTGTAATGTCACAATTCTTAACGTGCCCATGACATACATTTCGAATTTCGACGAATCCGAAATCAAAAATTTAAAGGTGATTCCGGCAGTTAATTCGTTTCTTTGGTATATCGCTCATTCATTAAAGCTGTAACTAAAATTAATTAACGGTATAATTCTTTGTAGGGCATTAGGAGTGTAGGCTTTCAAGTCATCTACATGGTTCAATATAAAATGTTTGTGGGCTTTCAACATAGTAAATTAATAAATTGCCCCTTGTAATGTCACAATTCTTAACATGCCCATGACATACATTTCGAATTTCGACAAATCCGAAATCAAAAATTTAATGATTCTCAGTTAATCAGTTTCTTTGGTATATCGAATCATAAGAATTAAAACTGTACTAAATTAATTAACGGTATAATTTAGTACATTAGGATTGTAGGCTTCCAAGTCATCAACATGGTTTAATTATAAAATGTGTGTGGCTTTCAAACATAGTAATTAATAAATTGCCCCTTGTAATGTCACAATTCTTAACGTGCCCATGACATACATTTCGAATTTCGACGAATCCGAAATCAAAAATTTAATGATTCCCAGTTAATCAGTTTCTTTGGTATATCGAATCATCAATTAAAACTGTACTAAATTAATTAACGGTATAATTTGGTACATTAGGATTGTAGGCTTTCAAGTCATCTACATGGTTCAATTATAAAATGTTTGTGGCTTCCAAGCGTACTAATTAATAAACTACCCCTTGTAATGCCACAATTCTTAGCATCCCTTGACATACATTTCAACAAATCCCAAATCAAACGTTGACAGGTTCTCAGTTAATGAGTTTCTTTAGTACATCGAGTCATAAGAACTCAAATTGTAGTAAATTAATTAACGGTATAATTTGGTACATTAGGATTGCATGCTTCCAAGATCATCTACATGGTTAAATTATAAAATGTTTGTGCCTTCCAAACATAGTAATTAATAAATTGCCTCTTGTAATGCCACAATTCTCAGCATTCCCTTGAATTAAATTTCAACAAATCCAAAATCAAAAATTGAATCAGTTTCCCTAAGTTGAGTCATAAGAACTAAAGCTGTAGGCAATTAATTAGCGGTACAACTACGTACATTACGATTGTAGGCTTCCTAGAAATAGGGGCATAGCTCAATTATAAAATGTTTGTGGTTTCCGAACATAATAATTAATAAATTGCCCCTTGAAATACCACAATTGTTAGCATGCAACGACCAGGCATGTGGTCCTTTTTCTCAACTTCAAAATAGCATCCGCATTGGTATTTTCAAAGATAAAATACTGAAGTTTTCCGTGTAATTCGACGATGAAAAGTTCCCGTTCAGTGGCAGCAAATTGGCAGTAAAAAATATATTTCAATTTGTAAACAAAATGATAATTGGAGCCTTAGTCTGGACATTCGCGAAGAATAGTTTGGGATTTGGCCAAATGGCTTTGGACAGGAGCCCAATTGGGCTTTCTTATCGATCTGCTTAACAAGACCTTGATGTGCTGAGCGAAATCCATATTTTAAGAAGTCGGGCGAGCTTTTTTCCCCGATGACGCTGAAAGCGAACGATAATGGCATTTTTACAGCCCGAGAACGAAACGTGGCTTTCAGATGATACATTGTAGGACAGCTGTTGGGAAAAACTAGGTTTTCCAACTTCAAATGTGGAATTTTGCTGCAAATGTGACAAAAAGTTCGGAAACCGGTGTTCTGTTGAAAGTTTCTTAATATCGGCAGAATACACAATGTGCT
Source organism: Limonius californicus (assembly GCA_014611495.1). Taxonomy (NCBI): domain Eukaryota; kingdom Metazoa; phylum Arthropoda; class Insecta; order Coleoptera; family Elateridae; genus Limonius; species Limonius californicus. The sequence goes on from JABXWE010065173.1 coordinate 4,090, forward strand.
CATTTTTGGCTGTAGTTCAAATATCGAAAAAACTTTGTAGCAGTTATTTCGGAAATGTTATGTATAAATACAGAAAAAAGTATAATTCCCATACTTTCAGAGATCTTTCATACGAATTATTGAAATTTCCATAACATTTTAAAGAAAACTTTACCTATATTTCCAGCGTTTGGTGTTTCAGGCATAACACAGACTATTGATTTTCTGAAATGGTGACAACCCTTAAACAAACTTACAGTCCTACAAACTAAATTTCCTTTGGTTAATTTGAGACAGGTCAGTAGAAACTGAAAAGAAATGTTGCTGGAAACAATTTTCCAAAGCAAGTTTTTAATTATTGAAACACATATTTTGATTTTGAAATTGCATAGAGCGTTGCGATTGTTTTAAATTAAATCTCAAAAATTATGGAAACATGAAAGCTGAAAAACTGAAAATGTTCTTAGAAGTTCATACAAATATTATTTTTTTATGCAATGGACGTTCCTGAAACCTAGAAATTATGATAGTTTAAAAGCTTTTACAAATGAATTTTTAAGGTTTTTCATCACAAAATAAAGGGAATTATATTCAAAAAAAATCCTGAAAATATCCTGAAACACTTTTCTCTCTAATTTGATATATCGAACGTGCCAAATGCTTCAGGAGGTAATTTTGTGCTTGAAGTTTTCCAATTTCCCAAGGATTACTACTTGAAATGTTCGATACTCTGTACAACTTTCCGAAGGAAAAAAGTTTTGAACATAGTTCAATATGTTTAAAGACCATATTGTTTGCTTAGTGTTAATGTCATTTGTTATTTATGAATTGGTTTCTAAATTAAGAATCCCAAACAACTTTTAGAACATTCCTGAAAGTTATTGTACAATCAAAACAACATTTCCTAAAATAACACTTTGGTCCAAAGACAAGCCTGAACTAATATGATTATGTGCTAATCCAAGGCTTTAATAACAATTAAAAAGAATTCACCCTTCTCCAATTTTTCAGACAAATAATGCAAGAGGTGCGTGATAATTCTGCTACAATCCGTAATTTTCCAAACAAAATCCAACAAAAGCACGTAGGAAGGATTTCAGCGAGTTTATCAACGACACGAATTGTTTCAATGTCAGTAGGATGCTGAAAATGGCACAATATGGTAAAATTTTCATTCATATTCAGTTCTTGTAACTGCAGTAATTTCCTGAAAAAGTATATAATAGTCAACAATTCAATGATTTAATTACGTAACAAACTAAGAATTATAATAAAAACTATTAGAAAATAGCTGAAACATGCTGAAAAATATACAAAATTGTATTTTAGCGAACTTTTCACCCACATTCAGGAACAAAAGAAGGACTGAAAGTTTTACAGGACAATTCTGTTAAAATCTAAGACCTTGCCGCAAAAGAATTCGAAAAAAGCACGTAGGGAGGAGTATTCCGTGATCTTAGCAGCGACCTAAATTATTCCAAAGATCCTAGACAGATGAAAATTTCCATTTAATCCTTTCTGGGTTAGACTGGGGCTGAAAATTTCCGTTCACTACATTGATTGACTACACTACAAGGCTTACAACCTATCCACAGCTAGTTGGAACTGACCTAAACATGAACAATAATTTAAACACTGTAAAACCTTTAGAAATTTCAGTAAGATTAGAGTTTGCAGTTCTGCGGAAATACCACGAAAAAACACTGCTGTATTTTCCCAAGGACCACCCGGAGCGCTAGAAAAATTAACCTATATATAAACTGCTTCCGGGGACACTAAAGAGCTGAAAATATACAGTTTTTGATTTCAGCGGCACATAAAGTTAGTAATCGTAAGAACCCCAATAATTCCTGAAGCTTTTTCAAACCCACTTAAACAAAGGAGGTGAAATAACTGAGATTTTAGAAAATTTGAGCAAAGTTACATCCACAATACAAAAGGTCTTTAGAGTGTAATCAAGAGATTCTGATGTAATTTAAAAATTTCTAGAAGCATTATTTGAAAAACACTTAGGGAAATTTCAGGAAGCTCAGTACGGATTTAAATTACTGCAGGTGCTCGCAATTGCTTCAAATTTACATTTATTACAAAACTCGTAGTAGAAGCATCCGCACAATTCCCGAATCTAGCTCAACCCCGTTAAGAAAAAGTAAAACTCTTAAGTTTTTTTAAGTTTGAACGGTTTTCATTCGCATCCAGTTTTTTTACTTGTAGACTCCTGAAAGTAAATCGTGATTAAACAATAATTTAGTAAACGAATTCGGGAGATGTTTAAACTTTCTTTTAAATTATTTTAAATCCCTCAGTTTCTAAAAATTTCCCCTGATTTCATTAATTTGTCATACAGAAAGAAAACAATTTAGAAAATTCCTTGAAAATTTTCGTTTGCTTCACTTTATAGAACACATTTTCGAGCTTTTACAAGCTAACTCCGTATTAATTTGAAAATTTCTTTAGAGGATAAATTAGATGAAGCAATTAAGACGAGGTTCCAGAAGCCCTGTGTTCTAATTGCTAAATTCACCGTTGAGGTTCGTCTATCCAGTAGACACCGCAAGGAAAACTCCTAAATAGCACAGAAAAAGATTTAAACGTGTTTTCACATGCGGATTTTAAAATAACTTTTAGTGTTCCACAGAAAATCCTGAATTAATTTTAAAGTTTACTGAATGTAAATTTAGGAAAACATCTGGGAGAAGTTTCATAAAGTGTAATCAACTGAAAAGTATACAACATTGCGTTGAAGTATGAAGTATGAAAATTCCTGAAAGATATCGAAAATACCTTAAACATTATTAAGGCTCTGAGACATTTTCATGAAGATTCAGTTTTTAGCACATTTTAATGCTTTTACTAAACAAGCTGAAACGCTTTGTAAATTTGCAATAGAATAATTTAGCAGAAACAATTACGAAGACATCAGGAGGCTTAACATGATGTTTAATTATTTCAGGTGCCCTAATTTCTGAGAATTTTATTTTGGAGTTTTCATTTGCTACCAGGTTGACTTTTCCAACACTCCTGGATAATACTAAAAGCACATGAAACATGTTGAAAAAATGCTATCCTGTGTATTTCGTTAAACACATTTTAATATTCTGTAAGAAAAACTTAAAATAATGAACAAAGTTCCTAAATTTCAATAAAATATTACAAGTAGATTTCAGGAAATGTGAAATTATTGTATTTGGTTCAAACTTGATGCCGAATTTTCTAAAAAGTTTTTTTCATTGGAAATTATTAGACACATACGGTTTTAAGACAGGTCCTGTAAGAACATCCTGAATGTGTTTGAAAATTTTCATAATTTCAGTCTCAATAACTTTTAGGATAAAAATCGTTATCCACGTTCAGTTTATAAAACAGATTTTAGTACGTTTGCAATTAATCCCCAAGGTAATATTAAAATTTCCTGAAAAGCACTATACGAGAAGCACAAAATGTGGCTTGAAAAGCCTAAAATCGATCTAAATTATTACAGAAGCACAATACCGAAAAGCTTCATGTATTGATTCAGTAAAATAAAGGTTCTTGAAAACATTATTCTAAACAGTCCTGAATCCTGAATAGGAAACCCTAAATAATTAAGCAAACCTTGAAATAATAATAAAAATTGATTTTACCAAAGTTTTGGAGTTTCGGAAAAAGTATATAAATTTCAGTTTATTCTAGATCAAAAATATTTAAATTATACGGGGAAGTCTGAAACTACCCAATATTTCCATTTATTAATTTTCTAGGCACTAATATTATTGAAACGAATATACTAGGTTTACAACAATAAATCCAAAGCTATTTGAAATATTTCCTTGTAAGTTCTAAGATGAGAAACTTTCTATAATATTGAACAGCTTAAATTATAAACTTCTCCAAGAGGTATTGTAATATTCTCCCACTAAGTTAATTTAGCAAAATATCCGGAGTGGTTTTGGGAGAACATTGTAGTAAATTATTTAAGGTGCCTGTAAAAATTTCGATACTGAAGGAAATAATGCAGATATATAATAAACAAAGTAATATTAACTTATTGTAATATTATCAGAATATTGTGGAGAAAATTTTAATGTTCTTGCGAAAAACTTCTAGATTAAATTCAAATAATTTTTTATATAGGTAGGTATCTGAAAGGGGTTTAAGGAGCCTAAATCGAATACGAAGTAATTTCAGTTGCTCTAGACGTCTGCATTGACGCCATATTGACTACTTAGTTTATGAATTATAAAAATTGTGCAAAAATATTGGAAATAATTTAAATATCAAACAATTAAGCTCCATAGATTTTCAGTCCTGCTAAATATTTAATATCTTTACAGGAAAAATTTTAGTTGTTTTACAGGAATTTTCCGAGAGAAGTTTTAATTTTTCCGAGCAATATAAGCACAAATTGGGATTTGAAGGGCTTAGGAAATTAAAATAACCTATATATAACCTAGATTATATTAATAAACTGAAATCTACCGAAAAATTGCATCTATTGATTTCATAGCTGTATTTAAAAAATCACGTAAGTAAAGTTTTCTGAAAATTGCTGAAACGTACTGAAAAGTACTAAAACACAAACAGATATCTCAAATTTGGCAACATTTTCAGCTGCTTTCAATTATTAAAACGAAATTTTGAAGTTTACAGAAAACCCCAGAAGAAATTTCCAAATTTACTTTATAAACTATAAAAAAATTCCGATTAATTTGATCTTCACAGCATACATTTACAATTTGGTAATTTTCTAAAAGCTGGATACCGGATACCAGAAACTGGAACTGCCGGAAAATTACATCTATTGATTTCAAAGCTTTATAAAAAAATAAGGAAAGCTTTGTGAAAATGTCTGAAACTTGCTGAATATTACTAAATCTTGAAAAACTATTTGGAATTGTTGTAACAGAACTTAAAGGTTTTACAGAAAACACTAAAAGCTGTATGCGAATTTGCAAATTGTTTCAGTTTCCAAAACGGCAACAAGGGGCCAAAGTAAAGCCCGACACAAACTTCATCTTCTTGCGAAAAACCACCCCCAATTTTTACATTTAATGTTGATTTCCTGCAAGGGCCAATTTTTTCAGATAACGGAAATGGAGACTTTTCCACCGAACGACCCCTAAACCCAAAAGGTCCAAATGACCTTGCGCAACATTCCTGCGGCGAAATTCGAAATCCCCAATCGCACCCACCAAAGCCCAAAAACAGCCAAAAGGCGACAAAAACAGCTCACCTGTCCGTTTTCCGTAACCATGGTTGGTCCCAAACCCACTATCTACCACGACTAAGAAAGAGTTGAGCAAAATCAGACACTATGGAGCCGGCATTTCCCTGCAGTATGACCAGCACCTTGCCACTGCCATCGGAAAGCGAGCCAATGGCACCGCTTGGCCCGAGTATCGAGCGGAAGGCAGCTTTGATAACGTAACGGGGGTAGTTTTTGCCGGCCCGTTACGTTGCCTCTGCTTCTGCTGCTGCTGCTGCATACGGACAGGGGGTCGATATAAGGCGGTATTACATTCGAGAAATCTTGCCAACAATTCATCCGCAACCTGTTATTGAATGTTATCGCATCGCGGGGGGTAGACGGGGGCGGCTACGCGTTGGCGAGAGGTTTAGTAACCCAAAAGACCGGAAGGTTGGGTTAATTATAGTTAATTAGAAGGAAATTCTGATGTTGTTAACGAATTTTGGCTACAGAAAGCGAAAACATGGCATTCAGTAGGAATGGAGAATAAAATTAGGGAAATTGGAAAATTGATCCCGCGAGTCAAATAATATTAGAATATTTGATTGTATTTCTATAACTAATGATGTCCAATTTCTAGAGCTAAGAAACAAAATAAAGCTTGTAGCGGTAGTAAACTACAAAAAACAATAGCTATAAAGAACAATTTCGCTACTTTAACGCTACACAAATACGGCTCAACATTAAAAAATTAAAAGATCAAGCTCACGATCATTCTTAGAACAAATAATGTTTAACATTTTTACTAAACGCTACTTAACATTAGGATTAGAAAGTTCCCAGCAGCAGCAACCACAAACAACAAAGGTAAGGTTGCGCAGAGATCCTAGCAACAAACTTTAATCCTATACATCCGGCATTGGTAGCTTCAAGTTTTCAGCTGGGCGAGTGCATTTAGTAGGTTGTTCTTCATTTAATTTTGGAAATATGCGTAAATATTATTAGATTAATTCTGTGGTCGCTGTACTGAAATCTAAATATATTAAAGAGTTTCCCCTAGTAACAGTATCATAAAAATATTTTATAGCAAATGTGAGGGTTCAATTTGGGTGAAAACTTTCTTGACTAGTTTATAGATATTTTAATTTTTTATAGCTTTTCCATAGCTGTGAATTTTGGGTTTTTTGAAAGCAAAAGAAATAAAACACGAACATAGAAGCACTACGACGTGGAAACCGGATGAATTGCACCTGCGAGTCAATATCATAAAATTTTAAAAATAAACTTGTTTACCAAGATATCCTGAAACAAATTGAAAACTTCCTGAAGAAACAAATTACATACCTAAGGCTTCGAGAGGTTTAACACCATTCTAAATTATTTCGCCCTCTCGGATTGCTGAAAATTTTAATTTAGTGTTTTCCTCATTTGAATAGCACCGAAAATAAGTAAATAACTTGGAACAATGTTTACGGAAAATAAATTTTAGTATTCTGCAAGATATTCCTGAAATAATTTATGAATATCATGCTTTTCTTCGCTTCCTTCTGTATGTAGGTAGGCCAATGGCCTATTAGGCCATTTCATTTGCTCTAAGTGCCTCCAAAATATTTTCATATTAATGTCGTGTTAAAATGTGTTAAAATTCCTGAGTTACATTGAAAAGAAATGTTTTTAAAATCTGTAATTTGCAACCACGCTGAGTTTGTTGCAATGATATTAGACGAAAATCCTGAATTAAAGCAATTCCTGAAGAATAATTCAGAAGAATCCATAAAACCGGCTTTAGAAAGCTTAAGATCAGTTTAAATTATTAAAGGAGCTCCAATGGCTACAAAACTGATTTACTGTTTTCAACAGTCCATTTAGCAAAAAATGCCAAAGAAACCTTTTTAAAAACTCTCATAGTTTTTGAAAAAAAACGAAACGATTCAAATGAGTTGAAATAGAATTTCTTAAAATCTGATGTAGGTTTCAGACACTATTTCAGTTGACCTAGAATACTGAATCATTGAAACACTGAAAATAATCTAAAACGGAGAAAAACAAGATTGATTAAGATTTACAAACATTTTCACGTACGTTCTGTTTGAAACAAATTTACGTGCTATCCCGAGGAGATCCTGAAATACTAAATAATAAAAGACTAGCTCGCGCTTCCAGAAGTTTGCCATTATATTGAATTATTGCACGCGCTCTAATGGCTAAGAATTCCAGCTAGTATTTTCATTGGCCTACTAAATACTAAATCTTAAAACAAGCTATTTAAAATATCTTGAATAACGGTGATATCCGTAGTTACGGAGAAAACGCAAACTGGAAACCTGCTCCCTATAGTTAAATAAAAGAAAAATCTTTAACTATATTTGTTTTTAGAGCACCCTCACGAGGATATTTACACAAAAAAGTAGTGAAAGTAGAAAAATTAATCCCCAAAATTTTGCTAATACTGAGAATATTTAATATGAAAAATCAAAAACTCAGTATAAAAAATAAATACTACAAACTTCAGCTATTAGTTTCAAAATTATATTCTTGGTAACCTCTTCTATTAGCTTTAGAAATCAGTTCTGCATTCCCTTGCAAGGAAAATACGAAAAATCAAATTTAATAGTAAAAAATATTTAGAATCTTCAACTGTATTACATACACTAATAATAATACTTCCGCCGGTATTGTTTGTACAATTCTTGCTTCTTAAGAGACACTAAGACAATTCAATTATTATGAATTAAAGTGATTGTTATACCCTTCTACTGATGATGCACGTCTGGATATTTAACAATTAATTGATCAATAAACAAATAATGGTTGTTCAGTATTATCTAGTACGGGAAAAATGACAAATTGCAATATTTAAGAAACACTAAAAAGTTTCAATTATTATCACTATTTATAATATCAAAGCGACTTTGCTAACGTTAATGTCTAACTTTCGATTCATTAAAAAGCAATGATTAATTTAGATTGTTTATAAATAAATGGTATGAAAAAATTCGCAGAATCAAACTGAATATTTAAGAATCACGTACAAGCGTCTAATGTCACTAATAGTGGTAACCATGATACCTTTCAAATGCTATTTTCTGCAATTCAGATATACTAAAAACCAGGAGATCGATTTCAAAAAAGGAGTTTGTTCATAATTAATAAGTATGAGAGAATTTACAGAACCAAGATAAATATTTAAGAGTCACCTACAAGCGTCTATTGTTGTCACTAATAGTGAGACCCATGATAACATTCTTCTGCTGGTTTGTACAATTTTCAATCCAGTGAAACCAAAGAGATTAATTTAAAAAAATAGGTTTATAATTAATTGGTATGCACAAGCTTACATATATAAGCTGACTATTTAATAATCACCTTAAATCGTCTATTGTCACTAATAGTGATATCCATGATACCCCTCTACTGCTATTCCGGTTCAATGGAAGCTAAGTGATTAATTTACAAAAAGAAAGTTTGTTTATCCTTAATTGGTACGACAAAAGTAAGAAAACTAACCAAGCTGAATATCAAATTAACACCTACAAGCATCTGTTACCATCATTAATAGTCATATGCATGATACCATTCTATTGGTATTTTGTCCAATTTCTAATTCAGTAAAAGCAATGACATTTATTTAAAATAATGAGTATATAATTAATTAGTATGCAAAAACTCGCATAACTAAGCTGACTGTGTAATAATCACCTACAGTAGTTCATTGTTACTAATAGTGATATCCATGATATTCTTCTACTGCTATTCCGATTCAATGGAAGCCAAGTGATTACTTTACAAAAAGAAAGTTGTTTATAGTTAATGGTATGAGAAAATTAACAGAACTAACTAAGTTATATATCAAACTATCACTTACAAGCATCTATTGTCATCACTAATAGTCATATCCATGAAAACATTCTATTGCTATTTTGTCCAATATACAATTTAGCGAAAGCAAGGCGAATAACTAAAAAAAAAGGTTTATAATTATGTAATTGGTGCTTACATAACTAAGCTGACTATGAAATAATCACGTACAATCGTCTATTGTTACTAATAGAATATCTGTGATACTCTTCTCTGCTATTCCGCTTCAATGGAAGCCAAGTGATTAATGTACAAAAGCAAATTTGTTTATACTTAATTGGTTTGAGAACACTGAGAGAACTAAATAAGCTGAATATCAAACTATCACCTACAAGCTTCTATTGTCGTCACTAATAGTCATATCCATGAAAACATTGTATCGCTATTTTGTCCAATATACAATTCAGTAAAAGCAAAAAGATTACTTAAAAAAAATGGGTTTATAATTAATTGGTATGCGAAAACTCACATAACTAAGCTGGCCGTCTAATAATCACATACAGTCGTCTACTGTTACTGATAGTGATATCTATGAACCCTTCTACTGCTATTCCGCTTCAATGGAAGCCAAGTGCTTAATGTACAAAAGGAAATTTGTTTATACTTAATTGGTTTGAGAAAATTGAGAGAACTAACTAAGCTGAATATCAAATTATCACCTACAACCA